>JANJGK010000003.1:75931786-75962643 GCA_039081455.1 Macrobrachium rosenbergii | reverse complement strand
TAGGAATCATTATTGGTGTCGATTACAGTTTGCTGTAATAGGCAAAAATTCGATAATAAGCCATTGGATGTCACTGAAGGAATTAAACTGAAGTTTATATTCTACCTTTTTTGAGGGGGGTGGAGGGGGAGTGGGATTGGTAGGTGACCTATGAGATGACAAATGTCTTTATGAAGCCTACATAGGAAGATGAATAAAAGGGAAAAATAAATTGTGCTAAACCCAGGAAAAAAAAAAGCTTCCATAAATAGTTTTACAAACTTCAGATTCAAAAAAGGATAAAAAAGACCTCAAAGTATAAAACGGAGGATTATAAGGAATCCAAGAAATATCATGGAATTATGTTTGAATATTAAATGCTTAATCATACAAAGCTTAAATTTTAGGCTTAATTCACAATATTCTTTTCCTACCATATCTCTCTTCATCAGTCAAAAACGAGTTTGGGAAATATTTAATAATTTCTCTAGTTTCAAAATTTCCTTATTCAGTGAACCAGCTTACATGTAAATTACTCTACAAGAAATCTTCGTTTCAGTCTTTCATTTTGGTGCAGGATAATCCCTTTAATGTTGGCTTTATTTCAGTGACTTTGACTGCCAATCTAGAATATTATATTTTCCGATATTCCTAGAGTCTATTGACTTCCATTCCCTTTTACCTGAACCATTCGAAAGCATATCAAAGATCAGTCTCAAACTAAAAACCTTACAGTTTCTAATATCAATATGCATATTTTAGCCAGAATGATTTGAATTTCAGTCACCCTTACTTCACGTCCATCAAAAACAGCTTTATTTCACCTGTAAATTTCTTTTCACGTTCTCTCTCTCCATTTTAATCTCCAATTTTCTACCCTCACATTCTCAGTCAGTTATTCCTGGCTTACAAATGCCATTAAAACAACATAGATCCTTCCTTCATCATTATTCTATCACGCTCTTCTCTTCTTGTATTCCTCCCCTTCCGGATTTCGTGCGAACAGATTTGTTCGTTTTATTTTCCCGCCGCCAGCCACGTACAGCTGCTTAAATTTCTGCTTTCTACACACACACACACACACACACACACACACACACACACACACACACACACACACACACACACACACACACAGTATATATGTGTGTGTGTGTTTGTGTATTTATAATATATACATATATATATGTATATATATATGTATATATATATGTATACATACATACACACACATATATGTATATATATGTATGTATGTATGTATATATTTACTGTATATGAGTGTGCGCGCGTGTATAATGAGGGAAAGAAAACCTAGAATGTCGTTATTTTGCTCATATATTTTATATTCATTACAGTTTATTTACTTATAAGACAAACGGGACAAAACATTCACCCAAACCAAATTGCACAATCGTCTTACATAAACAGTGTTCAGCCATAAACACTAACTCTCTTAAAAGGCTAAAGAACCCTTACACAGCAACCACTTAAGACCCTCTTTGGAATATACGCCGCAAAATCCTGGGTGCTCTTGAGGGAACAAAACAAACGAAGTCTTTAAAAAAAAAGAGAGGGGGGAAAAAGGAGAAGCAGCAAAAGCAAGGGGAAAATAAAGTCGAACGAAAGACAGAATAAAAAAGACAGAAGCGTTTTATTAGGAGGTGTTCGAGAGCAGGTGACAGGTAGGCGGGAGGGCCCTCAGAATGGGAATGGTTGTAACGCTTTGAGAATTAATTGGCGCGAACAAAAACACTCGATGGAAGGTAATTGGCCCAGGTAAAAGTGCAGTAAAGTTGAAATCGTCGAGGGAAAAGACTTGGCTAATAGTTCTTTGTTGTCGTGTCGCTGCATGAAGATTTTGTGCCTCTGAATCAGGGTTTGTACACTTTTTTTTTATTTGGTAGTTTTTTTTTTTGACAGCAAAGATATCTTTTGGCGTTGTATTTTGTTTTTATTGAGATTCTTTATCTTTGTTCATTTCTAATTTATTGTTATTGCAAATTTACCAAAACAGCCGAATAAGGTATCTCAAAATGATCTTTAAAGAATAAATACCTTCTGTTGAAAACTGATTTACTCTATGAAAAGGAAAACTCTAAGCTGAAAATATGTGATGTAGTTTCCCAATAAATATATAAAAGAAGCAAAATTAAAATTAGTATTGGAGGCTACGATAACTAGAAATAAAGAAAAAGCATCCTGTTTTATAGGAATATGAAGAAATTGTTCAGATGGCTCCAAATACAACAGTTAGTTTTCTCTTTGACTGCAAAATACAGTGGAATCACATAATATATTTTGAAGGGCAATGGAAATACTAGTACAAATTGGAAATTGATTACTATGATTCTAGTTATTGTGTTACGTATATATATGGATTACATGCATGTTATCATTCGTAAACGTGTCATTGTACGTAAAACCATTTTTTTATGCATTTTCATATGTCAAACGAACATTTTCTACTTATTTTGGAATGTAAAACTGGCTTCAGTATTTTCTCGCCGAGAAAATGGGAAAGAGCTCCATCAGTTGCTAATGAAAGTTTTTGAAATGTTTGGAAATTTAACATGTATTACAAGGAAAAGTAGAGGTTTGGGCTGGGCCGATTACAGTTATTTAAACCATTTTTTTTTTTCATCACAAGCAGATCCAACATTGATGGAAAGAGATACTAGCAGCTGGACTGTAAACTTTTATAGTTGTGTATACACATACATACATACATACATACATACATACATACATACATACATACATACATACATACATACATACATAAATACATACATACATACATACATACATACAGTAAGAGATATAATGAAGTAAATATATCTAGGGTGTCATTTGAAAAACTTTTACATATTTTTGCAAATACATATTGTTGACATACACTAAAGTAACTAAGCAAAGAAAATAATCTGTAAATTATTATAGGTCACATTCTTTTTCAGAAGGGTATGTCGCCACGATTAAAAGCAAAACATAAGACAATATTACGATACCGAGGAATGATCCAGGTATATGGATAATATCACTCGGTATTCTTGGAATTTTTCTCGTCGGGAGAAATTCGGAGACGCAAAAGTAAAGGAAGAAAGTTTTGTATTAGGTTCCAGGGAACTGGTTACCGCCGTGATAAGAGGAAACAAAAACAACAGTCAGATGACAACCAACCTGTTAACTTGCAAATAAGAAAATAAAATATGCAAAGCCACTGGGGCTCTCCACTCCATCAGTGATAGCATGATTAGGGTTGCGTGAGGGGGCGGAGTATTTTGACTGGTTTACACATACACACACACACATGTATATACATACATACATGCATGTCTGGCTCACGTTGAAAAATGTATACAAGGATGTGTGTGTTTTTGTGTATATAATTCCTATATTCTGAAGTCATTTTTACTCGCCTGAACCATTTCTGCCATTTTAAGGAGAAAAATCAGTGTTTGTAATAAATTTTATCGCACGTGTATAAGCGAACGTTGACGTGACCAAACGTTTCATTTGCGGATTAAAGTAATCAATTCGCATATTTTTTCTCTTTCGCCCATGCGAAGCTCCAGATCTACATTGACTGTCCATTAATTTCAGATACATTTTTACTAGCTTCTCATATTGACACTGTAACGCTGAAACATTACTGCAGATAAAATCGCATATAACAGGCATTACAGTATTTATCACTCGACTAGGCCACCTGTAGCAAGAAAATATTTCGGCGCACGACTGAAACATGAAAACCAGATTCCCAAATTTACTTTCCTTCCAGATTCTAGACGTTGATGGGAGTCGTCATAAAGATCATAATCACGATATGACGGGACGGTACAGCCCATTCTCTCTCTCTCTCTCTCTCTCTCTCTCTCTCTCTCTCTCTCTCTCTCTCTCTCTCTCTCTCTCTCTCATTTCCTTTGTTTTCTGATTTTTGTTTAAGTCAGAGATTATATCTATATGGCTATATGCATTTTCGAAATCTTCTTTATTGCTTACGTTAAAAATTACATTTGACGTATATCGTCCATGAAATTTCTGTTTTAAAGACAATGATTCAAAGACTTCACTCGTAATATTTTAAAATATTGTAACATATGCTAAGTAAAAAGACACTTGCAGATGTTAAGACACGAAAGCAAGTATCTGTTTTCCAATATGGCATAACAACTGCATTACGTAAAAGTCCATGAAGTGATGCTACAATACTTGAAGACTTCAGAGACAAACAAGTTTACGTCAGCTAGTCAGGAAAAAAGATACAACGTAACATCAAAGCTTAAACCAAGGTCAGATTCAATGAGAAATGGAGAGGTTATTGCCAGAAGACTTAGAATAAGATTAGGTCTGTTATAACAAAAATTGCTAGCGAAAGGAAAATGAATTTGTCAAGACACTAAAATGCCCTACGGAAGAGTTAAATTCATTGTTATGTGAACGTTACATAATGGAAAATGAGAAGTAAACAGCACGTCAAGAATGCCAGGAACAGTTTGTCAGTGTGAGGAAATGACACTAGCTAGAGAAATGTCAAGAGAAAAGACACTGTCACAGTTATTACCCAGTGACAGAAAAATGTAAATACAGTGATACAAAAATAAAAACAACCCTAACTCAAAATCAAAATACTAAGCAGTGACGACGATCTCACGAAATTTTGAAACAAATAGCTTCAGAAGGTGCCAAGGGCGTCGTCTCAAACACACATCTAAAATTTGGGTTCTCTGCAAATTGGTAAACTGATGCTTGACTGGAAAATGGCAGGTGGTACAAGTTTACCTTCCATTTACCACTAGGTGGTCAGTGCCAGCATCCCAACAACAATGTTCTCCATGAAACTCGAGGAAACCATTTCAGAGTGTTTTGTAATTCCGCAGGGAGATGTCTTCCTCTAATGGATCTGTCTGAGATTCTTTTACGACTGTTATATTGTTTTAGATCAATAAAATAAACAAAAAACTCTGTCTCTTGCGGAACCTAACTTTTTTTCGTAATGTTTGAGGAGTTTGTTTTATTATTAGAAAACTTTATTGGATTACGAAAGTATTTTCTGTGTTCGTGAGCATGTGAGATTAGGTGGATATCAGTTACGTAATACTTGGGAATATTTTGGCAAAGGCAATGTTCAAAAGGTGTAGGGAATTCAAGTACGTGTATATGTAAATTTCTTGCCATTGTGGTAACTTGGTATATCACTTAGTTTTTTGAAACTCTAATGTCTCAGTCATTAAAGTTAAATTTTGATCCATATATATATATATATATATATATATATATATATATATATATATATATATATATATATATATATATATATATATATATATATATAAATTTCTGACTCACATCAGGATCGAACCCAGGTCTTTCAGTTGAAAGGCAAGGGCGCTGTCCACTAGGCCATACAAGTCATGAAAGAAGTTGGAACCTGTGTTCGATCCTGATGTGAGTCGGAAATTTATTGCTGTTCCACACGTGAGTGTGTGCTGATTATTTATATATATATATATGTATATATATATATATATATATATATATATATATATATATATATATATATATATGTGTGTGTGTGTGTGTGTGTGTGTGTGTGTATGTGTGTGTGTGTGTGTGTGTGTGTATGTATATTATAAATATGTATGTGAATGTGTATATGATAGTTTTCCAGCTTAAGACATAATTACAAAACGACAATATTTATCATAGATCTGTAATTAGGGATCCAAAATCCCCTCATGATTTCCTTTATCTCTTGATGAACAAAGCAGCTTTAAATCCCTCGTTGTTACTCTCATTACACCAACCACAACATTCATTTTATTCCTCCCGTCTCGCATCTAAAAATGACGCCCGCAGTCCAACTATTCCATCTGTAAGAGCTGAGTAAGTTTATGACCATACATGACCCCCGGCCATTCTCTGGGAATGAATGCTGACCTCAGGCCACGACTACGATGAGGGGTCACTTTCCCCCTTTTAGTTTGTAATTGGAGTTCCGTTGTTACGTCAGAGTAATTTTTTAAAAAGATTTTTTCTTCATTCATTGTAAACCACATCTATTGGAGTTCTGGATTCCCAGAGAGAGATTCTGAAACAGGGCTTCTTGATATTAGGAAATGAAGAAATATTTGAAATTTTGTAAGGGTGGTCGTCATGCACGCAGATGGAAGATCAGTTGATTCTTGAGTGTAATTCTGTCGTGAATATCAAACCTGAATTTCTTAATGTGCATTTCTATTTGCGGCTCACACACGCACATATGTATTTATGTGTACGTATATTTGCTTTTAAATTTCAGGTTTTGTATTGACAAGCGTATCCAAAGTGTGAAGAATTCGAGAAGTTAGGAGGACATTGTGGTTATTGCAATTACGTACGTATATAGTAAAAAATGACCAGTAGATTCTATGAACTGTATATATATATGTGTGTGTGTGTGTGTGTGTATGTGTGCGTGTTTGTGCTCGTGAGGGCCTGCTGTGTTTATGACTGCCTATCCATAAGTATATTCCAAGCTATCTCTTGCTGATGTGTATCTGACTACCTGCCTTAGAAAAATATAGTTGATGATCCTATTTCATGCATTTGACTATTCCCAGAACATGAACGTCGGCGATCAATGTATAATCGTTTCACGCATGCGCAGACGTCACTGCATTATATAGAGAAAGAAAGATGATGCATGAATGATTTTTATTTAGTTACTTTCAAAGAGAATGACGGACCTAAAATAATACAGGTACACTGGGCGGTTTATGTTTGCTAGGGCCAGAGTCAGTACACCAGGCTTACCTAAAGTATACCAGTTTGCACTGCTGTAAGTAGGTATTAGCGTTTGTTTGGGACAAGAATAGGTTGCGGGACTAGCAACCGCATGCCAATATCGTTGCTGGGAAATCGGAAGACTCGCCTTCTGGCGGTACCCAATCTTAAGGGGGAAATATGTGTGTGTATGTAAAAAATGTAGGCAGAGAGACAGACAGACAGTCGAGGGGGGAGACTCTACTCAAAGGACCACACAACCTAAATGGAAATTTGCACCGCAATGTTGAAAAGGATTTCAGTGATTGCTATAGATATCACTTGATTGGAGAGGAAGCCATTGAGGCTCAAATACGATTTTTGCTTCCCTTTTTTTTATTTATTTTTTTTTTTACAGTCCCTCTCGAAGGCCTTTTACATTTACGCGTCAACTAGACTTTGTTGGGGATGTGTTTCGTTTTTTTTTTTCGAGTGTTGGGAAAAATGAATTCTGATATGAAATGTTATATTATTTTCAGTAAATTGCAGTCCTAATGTTGTTCATCTTTCTTTCAGGTATGCTCCTGATTCAGTTGTGTAGTTTGCGAAATGCATGAAGGTAAGTCCTTTTCGCCTAATCATAGGAATTGGAAATTAGAAGTGTTTTGAGTTCTAACGACCAGATGAAGTCATTTCACCACGCTTTAAAAAAAAAAAATGGCAATTATTACAAACCTCGACACTATATGATTTGAAAGTTTCATTTTATGTTTTAGCAAATGCAATATATATATATATATATATATATATATATATATATATATATATATATATATACATATATATATATATGGATAGACAGACAGACAGACATTACCAACTGTATATATCTTGTATACACTTTCCGATGCTTATATATAATCTTTCTTCTGCATGCAATGCCAGGCTACTTGATTTTCAAATTTTATCAGCGTGTTGGTTTTATTTGATTATTTATGTATAACGCGCTATACATACATATATATATATATATATATATATATATATATATATATATATTTATATCTATATGTATATATTTATATATGTATAAATATATATATATATATATATATATATATATATATATATATATATATACATACATATATATATATATTTATTTATATATTTATATTTATATACATACCATCACTAACCTGAATTGTAAAAAACTTCCTGGTCCCCAATAATCCCGTAGCCGAGATTAAATGATTTATTAAATGATTTATTAACATTTCTATACCCCACCGACTCCCGTGGCGCTCTCTCTCTCTCTCTCTCTCTCTCTCTCTCTCTCTCTCTCAGGTAGAGGCAATTATTCAAAATGGCCTTGAATAAACAGACAGGGATTAAAGGATTCCAGCTAAATAAGAAGATAAATTATTATATTGTTCTCATTTGATGGGAATCAAGATAACATTTTCATTATTAAAAACCAACAGACCTTCCAGTGCCGAGACAGCAGCTGTACAATGATAGATAAAAGACGCCTTTGTGTGTAGATATTATTATTATTATTATTATTATTATTATTATTATTATTATTATTATTATTATTTGGTTTATTGCCATCAGGATGAATCGGACGATAATCCAGTGACAGTCTGTAATATCAAAGACTGATTAAGAAAACACATCAGCGACGAAAGACTGGTTTATGAATGGTTTTACGAGACATTTCGTAATTAACACAAGAGAGTTAGTAAAAACTACATTGATAAATGTATTTGATCGTGAAATTTATCAATTATAAATGAATAAATAAATATGTTTATATATGTGTATGTATATATATATGTATATGATTTATATATATATATATGTATGTATGTATGTGTATATAATATATATATATATATATATATATATATATATATATATATATATATATATATATATATATATATATAGATGGATAGATAGATGGATAGACAGACAGAACAGAATAAATTGATAGATGGCCATAACGGTTTCCTATATAATGTATGAAAATAGAGAGAAAAAGCGTCTAATTTTATGCAGTAAACGAAGGCCCCCCCTCCCAAAAAAGAGGGTTCATTTTTCTCTCTCTTTTATGTAAATTGGTTTACCCCAGCGTTTCCTCCAGTGGCAAACATAACAGCCTTGGACCTAGCACATATTACTTTTATCTAAATTGGATTTCCTATAATTCCCAATCAATGATTCTGTGAGCAGCGTCCGCCAAGAGTCATAAATAAAGTAGTAAAAAGTGACCGCCATAATAAGAAAGAAGGAGGAAGAGAGACAGAGAAAGAGAGAGAGAGAGAGAGAGAGAGGTTTTTGTGGCACAGGCTTGATTATTATAAGTCCTCATATGGTTTCCTTAACGACCAGTACAACGTTATCTCTCTCTTTTTTTTAAGTGTTTTCCATGATAAGAGCAGAACAAAAAGAAGAAGAAACATAAGGAGAGAGAGAGAGAGAGAGAGAGAGAGAGAGAGAGAGAGAGAGAGAGAAGGAATGGGCTTTTGTGGTGCAGGACTTATTAGGGTAAATCTTCTGTAGTTCCCTCAACCACATCATCTCCAAATGGGACCGTCTGACATATGTGTGAACGTAATGCTATTATTACCAGTTTTTTCTCTACGAGCCTGTGTATTTTATTTAATGGGACTTTCTAATACAGCATTCAGTATGGAATATAAGGGTAGGCGAGTAAGATTCTACGCTGTTTATTTATTTCATTCCTTTTATTGAGGATAAAAGTGCCTTTTGATTTTTTTTTTTTCACTGGGTACGTGATTCCCTACTCAGCAAGAGTGCCCTTGAAAGAACCGACCCCCTGAATACTCGAAATCTCCACTATCCAGCCTTGAGGAAGTTTTAGCAAGTCATAAATCTTTAGCATCGGCAGTTTCTCTCACCGTGGAGCCTTAATGGCGTAATTTTGCCTTCGAGCATGAGGTGGGGAAAGTATCCCATTTTGTCATCATTAAAGATTAGCACGGAAAGAGTGAGCAGGGGGAAGAAAATCAATCCAGTCTGAACACTCGTCAGGTACTGACGTCGTTAATTTGGATGCCTACAGCACGTGTTGTCATCAACGATTTTATTTAATTTGATAAAACTGGTAATGTAATTATCGGGCTTTGATGTACGCCAAGATTATTTTAATGATGAACTTTCAACTTAAGATCTAATTTTAAACTCCTCCTCCTCCTCCTCATCTTCTCCTCCAGTTTGAAAGTTGGCTCTCTATAAACGTTAGAGAGTTGTAATTACTTTCCCTTTTTTATATTAATTTAAATTTCATTAGCTGTCAGTGAGCTGTTTTTTTATATTCCAGCAGAGTTCCTTCGTTAGGAAAGTAGAATTTAGTGCCATAAATATATCTTTCATTTTTGGGGTTGATGAGGGTTTTATGTGAAAAGAAATACGCAACGGATTTTGGATTTCTGTACGGTTTTACCTTTTGCATTTATACCATTTTTGTATTTTTTTTTATTTCTGTCGTGCGATTTTCTTATAATGTGTTTGAAGTTCTAGTAAAAGTCTTTTTTGTAGAACTGTCGAATAATTTGATTAACTTTTTTCCCGCGTAGTCTGTTTTCTTAGAAACATTATTATAATTTTTTCATAATCTTATTTTTATATCCTAAGAACACGTTCATTGTTACTTCTGTTATCGTAACAGCAGTGATGCCAAAACCCCCTCGTAAGATACTTAACGATGCCATAAAAAAATCATTTTAATCCAAAGTCCAATTCCCCACTTCGTCTGAAAGTACGACAAAAATATTTACAAATCTGAAATGAAAAGAAATTTCATCAACCAATGTTTCCAAATCCGTAAACTTTTTTATCATAGGTTTTTTTGCGAATTCATGGAAAACATTTTTGAATCCGCAATCGTGATCAATATTCAACATGAGGTTCCACGCTGCTAGTATATTACTTTCCTCTCACAGCCGTTGGGTATTGCATTAACCATTCTAACGTCGTTTTGTGTCCGTGTAATATTTCAGTATTTAGTGGTTTTTATGTTATGTTGGCGTACCATAAGAGTCTACTTTTTTACAGAGAGATGTCAGTGCCTATCTTATTTTGAGTGTTTATTTATAATTTATATTTATTCTAATTTTTATAGACAACTGTATCTTTGGGCGATCTCCCAAATCAACGTCTACTTTCTTATGGGATTTAAATGACAAGTGAGATATACTGTAGAACTCGATCCAAATGAAGGAATCTGTCCTTTCATATAGTTTATGTGTGCGAAGGCTTGGTTTCATTTTATCCATTTGTTTAAGTATTCACTGCTCTCGGCTAGTGATAATCTCTTGACTGGAATATTAGGATTTTTTTTATAATGTACAGTATTGTGAATACGGCTTTTTAGAACCAAGTGTATTTCATTACTAGAACTTCGAAACTAAAGTCAATATTAAGAAAGAGACTTATTTTCTAGAAACAAAGAATTTGCAACTGTTCTCTCTCTCTCTCTCTCTCTCTCTCTCTCTCTCTCTCTCTCTCTCTCTCTCTCTCTCTCTCTCTCTCTCTCTCTCTCTCTCACATAACTAAATTCAAAATAATTGTATAACTTGAAAAAAATGTTAGCCAAACATTTTGTATTTTAAACTTGTGGGAAAAATACTATTCCTACTTTTTGCAACTTTGGCCCAACTCTCAAGATATATCAGAAGAATTGCAATAAGTATTCTTGATGAACAATGCCACAAATTTTCGGCAAGTTTATCAATAAAAAACTTTCTACCAGAAATGGAAACTCGGTGGTTATTTGTGTAAATTACAAAGAAAAACAGCCTTGCAGTGTTGTTTTCCTCACGTATTGAAGAGAACAATTATTCTTTTCTTTACTGATGTGTATGCATGTTAGATGTTGAGGAATATAACTCTTTTTGACTAAGGGCCATCCTGAATCTAACCCCCGGTCGCTTAAGACACTGGGGTGTCAGGTTGGGTAATTTTTAAGTCATAATTTTCACATTTTTGGAAAAGGAATTTTTTTCCTAATTTTCTCATTTTTTGCATGGGACTGTTTTTCAATTTTCACATATCTCACAAAGTAAAATATCACTGATTACATCTCTGGGTCTGAATGAAACTGGACTCGCAATAGCTAGTAACTTTAAAGAATCATTACATTATCATTTTTTCATTTTGCAAAATGCATTAAAAGTCCCCTGTGACAAGGTGTGAATACTTTGACTCTCCCATTTTTAAATATACCATAAGAGAATATTACCCATTATGACAGGCCATAGCAAAGCATGTATAATATATTTTTCATTAAGTCTGATACCTCATCAAAATGCTTATGAAGTCTGCAGTGACAGATTACCTGTCACGGTTTTTTGATATTTAATGATGTCAGAATCACACGAAATGCATGAACATGTTACTGACGTGTACTTCGAAAAGTAAATATAATTGCTGCGCCAGCGTTGCTCTTGTAAATAGTAGTATTGCAACGTGTATATAACAATCAGCTTCAAAAAAAGTCAGTTACATTGATATTTAACTGCTTAACGTAAGTCTGTTTCATTCGTTATGCAACCTATAAGTTTCACACACGCGCGCACACACACCTATATATATGTATTTATATGTATATTATATATATATATATGTATGTGTATATATATTATATATATGTATGTATGTAAGTGTGTATGTATATAATATATATATGTATATATACATACATACATACACACATACATACATACATACTTACATATATACACATACATATCCATACACCACACTACATATAGGGGGGTTTTCATCACAGTTTCTTTTGCCTATTGTAACAAATGTACCTGAAAGCTTTTTTCCCATTTCTCTGTTTTTTCGCTAATTTTGAATTATGAAGAGTGCTGGTCTATTTTGGGAGCTTGATGTATCTATATCAGCCGAAATGTCATGTCTGTCACTCATATACGTCTCTGTAGATGTATCTTTTTATGTTTTTTTTTTTTGTGGTTTGGGGAAGTGGGGTTGATTTATATATGTCTATTAATAAAGTTTCATATCCGCCGCACAAAAACCATTTTGAATAAAATCTAGATTTTTTATTTAATCCAATAAACTCTGATCTTTGCTCTGCCTCGCTCAGATTTTGCAGAATTTCCAAACTTATAACTGGTTGTGTGACAAGCTGTCAACCTTCAGCGGGAAGAATTGAGTCTTCGCTAGTAATATATATCATTTCATGATAACGAAATTTTTTTTTTTTATTATTTTTCTGAAGATTATAAGTCGCGAGATGGCGTGCGACATTCATGGGAGAAATTGGTAGGATGGAATAACCAGCAATTTTATGATTTTGTATTTAAGGATTTTTTTTTATTGCAGCTGCGTACAATAGATGTCTGGGATATGTTGCTTTCTTTATAAAAATATTAAAAAATATTAGCCCTCGTTTTTTGTTATGCCAATAAAAACAATAAGTTTGAGTTTATAATGTAAGTGATTATCAAAGTGGGAAATGGAGCATCAATAATAGAAATGGCAATGGTAGCAGAAATAATAGATTTATTATTATTATTATTATTATTATTATTATTATTATTATTATTATTATTATTATTATTATTATTATTATTATTATTGGTTTCAGAAGTGATGGAACAAGCCTACAGGGGCCAGTGAATTGAAATAAGGATAAATAAAGCAAATAATAATAAAGGCGCAGGCTTACAGCAATAAAAATTCAGCTTCCAATAACAATTTAAAAAACGCCAATCACAATTAGAAAATGACTCATTACAAAAAACAACGGCCATTAGGACTAAAAAACACTCCCCCACCCACCACAAAAAAAAAAAAGGCACACTCTTTCGAATCTTCAGCCGACATTTTCAAATCCTCGGCTGACATTTTAAAGAAGCTGGCACAATCAGCGGTCTGCTGACAACCTTTCCATAACAGCAGCTAAAGAAACGACGAATGAGAAATCACGCTTCCGTCATCTTTAACAGACTTTCAATCCGGACCCATCAGTTCGGGGATTGCGTGCCGGATCCTGCTCGGGTACGAAAAGATGTGGTGGTCTGCATATCTTGTGTGTGTGTGTGTGTGTGTGTGTGTGTGTGTGTGTGTGTGTGTGTGTGTGTGTGCTGTCCTTTTTGTGCGTACAATCACGGACTTGGGGGAGACATTTCTCCACGAGTTTGATTCGTGATATACTGTACTTCTCGGAGTACGGGAGAGGATCATCGCTATTCTTGTGTGTGTGTATATATATATATATATATATATATATATATATATATATATATATATATATATATATATATATATATATATATATATATATATATATGTATATATATTTATTTATTTATTTATGTACAATTGTTCTGAGCAATAATACCATTCATATCAGGACTTCATTTAAACAGGACGGTACTTTGCAGAGATTTTATTAAAAACTTTACAAGCTTTCAAGGAATTCTGTGCCATTATATATATATATATATATATATATATATATATATATATATATATATATATATATACACATACATACATACATACATACATACATACATACATACATACATACATACATACTGTACATCTGCTTTCTTTGCCTCAGATTTTATATCTGATAACTAGTCTTTATAAATAGTACCTAGGTTTGAAAAGTTTACAACATTTACACGTTACAGCGTCAAAGGCAATGGCTTTTGCGTAAAAATGTAAATATACAAGAGGAAAGAATATTTATTTAAAAAATGGAACAAATCCATTCAAAATAAAGACTTGCAATCAAAGTATCACGGGAACAGCAATGAAATACCTACCGTCCGGTAGACACCCTCCCTTTTCACAGCTCTTTCCTCCCTTTCTGCGTGCAACGAGCATAACACCAAAGGGGATATACGCTTGTGAGCCGGACATATTGTTAATGAAAACATCAATCTCTCAATCTAGGCTTTTTGGCCTCACTGTATCTCCTCTGTGTTGTTTACATGCGGGGCTGCGTTCAAGTAGAAAACAACATCCGCATGAACGCTTCCGCTGTCGTTTGACACGATCTGCGTAAACTTTTATTCTCATGTTTTTTTTTGCGGATTCTGCGCACGCGTGTGTACACAGTATCTCTCTCTCTCTCTCTCTCTCTCTCTCTCTCTCTCTCTCTCTCTCTCTCTCTCTCTTTTATAATTATATATATACAGTATATATATAAATTATATATATATATATATATATATATATATATATATATATGTATATATATATATATATATATATTTTTTTTTTTTTTTTTTTTTTTTTTACAATGGTGTTTACACTACGATACCATAAAAATGCAAATATTTTCTATTTCCTTTACCGATGAACCTTTGTGATTCTCTTCCTCCCTAGCCGAATTATGGAAGCAATTACATGCTAAGCGGAGTTTGGAGGGCCATTAAGAGACCATTCTTGTCCACAATTTGCCTCTCTGTGTCTCGGCCAGAAATATATAAATACGTAAACGGGTACAGCCATGTACCGTAAGCGGAAATGTCCTTTGGTACATGCAGTTTAAAATTGCGTTAATATTTCCCTCATGAACACCCATTTCCCCATTCACTGGAAGGTCATGGGACACAGATTGTCGAAGGACAAGGAAAAGGAAATGCTTAAGTCTTTTGAGAGCGTTTTTTTTTTGTGACCGTTTATTTTTTTCTTATTTTTTTCTTTGGTGTTACAGATGTGCCCCTGTGGAGAAAAGTGAAAAATGTGGTCAGTGTGTATTTTTGTTTTGAATATCCTTTGTTTTCCTTTTTCTCGAATAAAATATTTGTTGAGAGAGTGTGGTGGTGGGTGGTGAATGCATAATTTTAGAAAATTGATGATAAAAACACATGAAAGAGTTTGATTTAAAAAATATTCGCGGCCAGAAATTTCTGGTTTTTTTTTTATGGCGTATTTTAGGAATTAATGGAGGAGAAACCATTTTCAACATTTAAAAAAATCGAGTACGAAAAGCCAAATGATTATTAAAAATTTCGCTGGTATCAAAAATAACAAATTTTTTACTAATACGAGACAAAAAAATTTTTTTTTTTTTTACGTTATCTTTTGATTCTGCTCATGATATTAATGGCATCTGAAAATCTGTCGTCTCTTTCCAAGAGAAACGTTCGGTGAAAAGATTAATTCCAACATTCATAATTTCTTTTAAGTAATTATTAATATTTTTAACGTTATGTTTTGCTTCTACTCATAATGTTAAATGTATCTGAAAATTTGTAATATCTTTCAAAAAAAAAAAACCTTCGTGAAAAGATTAATTTCCAACGTTTATTCAATCAGACGTTTACTAAATCACGAACGATATAATTTCTTTTCGTGTTAAGTTTTAACCTTTTTTAACTTTATGTTTTGCTTCTACTCATAATGTTAATTGTATCTGAAAATCTGTAATATCTTTCCAAACAAAAGTTCGTGAAAAGATTAATTTCCAGCGTTTATGCAATCAGACGTTTGCTAAGTCACGAACGAGATAATTTCGTTTCATAGCCATTTTTTAACCTTTTTTTACGTTATCTTTTGCTTCCACTCACAATGTTAATGGCATCTGGAAATTCGTACTCGCTTTCCTAGAGAAACGTTCCGAGAAAGGATTAATTTCCAACGTTCATGCAACCCAACGTTTGCCACATCACGTATAATTTCGTCTGCTGGGTTTAGTAAAGAGAACGTTTACTTGAAATAGGATTCGAAAAAGAGAAATCACGTCAGCAGTTTCCATCTCTCTCCTCCATATCCCATTCAACAACCACTCTTTAACTCGCATGAAGAAGAGCGGACTCAACTGTTCCTTAATATATTCCAACTTTCCGTTTTGCTGACAGACGTCATCTCTCTCGCAATACTTTTGCGATTCAACTTCACTCTCATCGTACAGTCATTCATGACTTTAGTGCCGTTCGTTGAGCCCTTATCACAACTCCATTTGGTATTCACTATGGTGTTAGTTTCTAAAGATTTCTGGCTTTTTCGCGTGTTTCTCCATATTCGCTTTACATTCACCAATAGGCACTTCACACTCCATTCCAAATATCTGTTCACCCCCTCCCTTCTCATTTGTTTGTAAACACTGTAATTAAGCAAATAAATAAATAAATTTATCAGATTGATTGATAGATAAACATCAAAATTCTCTTACTGAATATTAAATAGGATATATACCATATTTTTACCGGAGAATACCATTAAATAAAATTTTACACTACAGTCGTTTTTAGTCCCCGTTTCTGTCTTGACTGACACATGCTTTTACCGAGTGTTGTTTCCTACCTTGTGTTCAAACCCCTGACACTAGAGAGAGAGAGAGAGAGAGAGAGAGAGAGAGAGAGAGAGAGAGAGAGAGAGAGAGAGAGAGAGAGAGCAATTATGTCTTCACAAAAGTGAGGAAAAATTTTTCGAAGTCTGGAGCTATTTTTTAACGAGATCAAACGCCGCGTACTAGTGAAGTCTAGATGAAGCTAATTTTCTACAGAGAGGAAAATTAAACAGTAATTCAATTAAAAGAAAGTCTTTAAGTTATATTTACCTCGAAGATAGCGGAATACCTGGCGTTTTTTCCCCTCTAAAAGTTGTGTGAACAGGGAAAAGGTGACCGTATTTCTAACGAACGAAAAAACAGGATGAAAAGTGTTCATCACAACTTTTCAGATTATTTATAGATTTTATAATACCCAATAGGATATGAGAACATAATCAGATTGGCAACATTTTTATACATGCATTATCACTTGAAGGGATGTCAGCATCTCATGCATTTATAATTTCTTTATGAGACAACTAGTTGTAAATAAACATTTTTTGAGACAGCCGAAATATATAAAAAAAACTACCATAGTAGTATCATCCCCATTATAATATTAAAAGTAAGACAAATTTTATTGGATAATAATAATAATAATAATAATAATAATAATAATAATAATAATAATAATAATAATAATAATGCAGTGTTGGCCAAACTTCCCTCTGTCATTTGCAGAATATTCAGTCATGCACAAATACCCTCGGAATTAGTAATATTTAAACCATGACCAATCAGTTTACCTCTCGTAAAAAATGCCCGTGAACCCGTGATGAAGTAATGACCCTTAATAAAAAAGGATTTAACTTTTGTTGCATGAAAAATATTTCCCATTATTAGATGATTAGATTGCCAATGAATATTAAAATATAATCATGGTCATTTCAATCATTTCAGCGAGACCGTAAGTACCTCATCATACCGATGAAGAGTATTTGTTTTACTATAAATATTGTTATTTTTATGGCTTTATCATAACTGTCGTTGTGAGTTGGGTCTGCTTTGATTTTTGTCAATATTGATTTTTTATTGTTGTTATTGTGGTTGTAAGTATGATTGTAGGAGATGGTTGTGTTTCGTATGTGATGATGAATATGTTTTGTCAATATACTGTGTATATATATATATATATATATATATATATATATATATATATATATATATATATATTTATATATATATATATATATATGTATATATATATATATATGTATATATATATATATATATATTATATATAGAGAGAGAGAGTTTAAAATCCTAAAGAAACGGTCAGAGAATTTAGAGCGATAAATTCCATAATACATGCAGAATTACCGACATATTGCACACACACATATATGTATATATCTGCATATAAATATATATATATATATATATATATATATATATATATATATATATATATATATATATATATATATATATATATACACATATATATATGTATGTATGCATACATATATGTATACATACAGGACATGTACATGTTAACTACGTTTTGGGTATAGATAGGTATACAAATAGATAGGTATACCGAAATTTCTGTAACCAACAAAATAATTATGACTTATATTTATGCGTCCATAACAACAGGTCATGAACAGGAAATGACGAAACATACTTCTTATCCCTCCCCACCCATTTATCCAATTCCATCAGCTTTAAAGGATCACATTAGCTTTGTTATGAACCGAAATGCAAAATGATTGGTCATAATGAAAACGATCACTCATCAACTGACCAGTCAATTAATTCAACAACTCGGACAAGGACCTTTGACTTTCACAACCAAAACACTGGAATGAAATCATAACGAATGTTTCCCGTTAGTTCGCGAGCGAAGAATCGGGCCTCGTTTTAAAGCCTAAAGAACGACGCGCAGTTTTGTAGACTGTTCAGCAAGTGGCTGTAAAATCTGACCCATGGTAAATTAATACTGTACGTTATTGAAGCTGAGCTTACGTATATATATATATATATATATATATATATATATATATATATATATATATATATATATATATATATATATATATATATATATGGGTGTGTGTATGTATGAATGTATATACTGTGTATTATTCATCTGTTTGTAAGTTCAGCGTGCCATACATTCTAAATATTGTTAAAACTGTGACTTTGGGATGATCTTTAGCGGTATTATTATTATTATTATTATTATTATTATTATTATTATTATTATTATTATTATTATTGTTGTTGTTGTTATTGTTGTAGCTGCTGCCGTTTTTATTTGCTTGTAGTACCGTATTTTGTTTACATACATATTTACTTGATTATCTTTTCCTTCTTGCTGCACCATTTAATGTATATCTCTCATAAAAATAAGTTAATAAAATTTCATTTATATCCCATTATTCCTCGGTGTTTGTGAGCAATAGCCAAGACTAAAAGACGTTACATATTTCAGGGTTTAAAGCAGCTTGTATTCGCCGTTTGAGAAACAGTGAATTAATTTACAAATAATCCGTGTCATCTCAACTACATTTCCCAAGAAACAGACCACGTTTAATTAGAAGGAAATTAGTTACGCGTGTTCATGAATTCCTAATCAGTTGAAGTAAAACTATTAATCCCACCCACGTCTTAAAATAAAACCTCGCTACTTTGAAAGGTAAGAGAAACTCGAAACTAATTCCCTGATATAGCTTTTGTTGACGCCATTACTCAAACAATAATTCGCTAGCGTCGCTAAAAAAAAAATGCCCCTAACACCCGATGCAGAAATTGAAGATAAAAGAATAAGTAATGTTGTAAATGAGTGCAAAGAAAAATTATTAATTAAAAGTCCAAGCTTTGTTTCAAAACCGCACTCGCACGTTGCAAGAATACATAATTAAATACGAGAGACTGGAAGTTGTTAAAATTTTTATTTTACTCGATCCGTCCCAGTTTGTCTCCCGTAGTGATGCTTACAAAGAAGTTTGGTATACATACATTATATACATACTATGTATGATGGCTAATACACATATATGCTCATGCATAATGCATACACTTAGTCCGAATATACTTACTGATATGTGCGTTCCTGGGAATGCACATAAAAATAAACGAGTTATTTCTGGCCCGAAATCATCTCTCCATTACCACAAGCCAGGCATCTTCGCAGGAAATTTGCAGAACGAAAGATTAAACCACAAGTAGCTCCCGGCTCTGGGAAAACAGCGTGACAAACGGCAACTTGGACTTCAACTAGATGTCAACAGGGGATATAAGAAGAGAATTTACATTCGGAATAGCATTCGGTAATTTAAGTTTTTTTTTCCTTGAAAGTTCTCGTATCCCAGAGGCGAGATCTTCTTCGTTGCTAGGTGTGATATTCTTTTTGGATGTTTCGTAGGTAGATTTTTCCTATTATTATCATTATTATTATTATTATTATTATTATTATTATTATTATTATTATTATTATTATTATTAGCAGTAGTAGTTAGACTATTCTTTGGAGGCTTGAATCCCAAGTCAGTGGCTCCTTTGGGTTTGTTCCATATAGAAAGGGTGTAACTCCTGGATAATAACAATAATTGGTAGTATTTCTGTTCCGTTATTCTAATATCATTATTAATTAATTACAGTAATGCTGTTTATTTTTGTTGTACACACACACACACACACACACATATATATATATATATATATATATATATATATATATATATATATATATATATATATATATATATATGTATATATATATATATATATATATATATATATATATATATATATATATATATATATATATACACTGTGCGAATGTAATTGATTTCCTTTGTAAATTACCTTTTCAGGCAGGGAACCCATGTCAAGGTAATAGCTTTGTCGTTATTGATAATCACCTATTAGAGGCAATTTATAGCGTGTTCCACACGGATGACCAGCTAATTAACTAAGGGACGTAGTGTCTGTGTCATTACTCTAAGTTCATTAACGTGCTTAATGAGTCCCTTTCAAGATTAATTATACCCTGCAAGTAAACACATCGAAACTAAAGGTCGTTCTGCAAGGCACGAAAGTATTCGCATATAGTTGAAAGGGTCCATCACGGGATCTGGAACCAAATAGCCATTACTTTGTAGTGACCGTCCCATAAAGGCCTTACAGGAATTTCCTTATTATTTCTTATGACAGTCCGATAATCTGGTTAGTATCGTTGCCAAAATGAAATTACTTGGAATGAAATAAAGTATATAAACTAGAGTAACACCAGTTTTCCAGCAGCACAGGTTATTTCCCTGTGGTCAGCTCCACGTAGCGGGTAGTGTCGTCAGTGCACCTCGTGTGGTGCACTGTAGGCATTGGTGAAGGTTGTTTGCGGCGTCTCTCCGGCCCCTAGCTACACCCACATTTCAGCGTTTTATTGTACCTCTGTTCCCACTTCTATTCATCTTTCTTTCTTTCTACCCTCTCCCAACAAAGGTTTCACGGTGCAGTTGCGAAGTTTTCTTTCTGTTACACCTTTCAAACCTTTTTACTGCCAATTTCCCTGTTATAGGTCTCAGCACTTGGCCTTTATCCTAAATTTTGTATTCCTGTATCGCTGCTCAAATACAGTTATTCAGAACGAAGTTAAATATATGAAATATGAAATAGAATAACATCAGTGTTTTATGCTTAAGCTATTTGCCTGTAGCCAGTTCACGCAAATAATTCTACGGTAATTCGTCAGTAACTCTTCGAATTATCCCCACTAACAAACAAAAGGAAAGACAAAGGACCAAGCTGAACCACACCCGAACCAATCGTAGCTTCCAATCGGAGGTCATCCTTATTCATGTGCCTATCGAAACCTATGTCGGAGAAGGCATCCCGGACGCCCCAAGAGGCTTGATCTGTAATACTAATGACCTAAGGTGCGGATTCCCTCGGCCATTGGATACCGATATCCTCTGCCGATAACTCGGCAGCTGCGACAAGGGGGTCTTACAATAGACCCTAGATAACGCGGATCAAGGTCAGGTGCATCGCGAAAACACGGGGGATTTGCAGGAAAAAAAATGACAGACACGTCTTTCTTGTGATGGGGATTTTATTCGTGGTGCCGCAGTAAATGCGGCGTTGTATCTTTGTTGCTAATGCTCTTGTGTGCTTCTGCTATCTTGAGTTAATGCGTTGCCCGTCGTCGTGTGCTTGCGGTCTTTTAGGCATGGACACTTCGACGTACGCACACGCACATGCATACGTACATACGTACATACATACATCTCTGAAATATAACTTGTACTTTCTACATTTTGGCGTTTTTATGGGCTCCTTGTATTATTATATATATATATATATATATATATATATATATATATATATATATATATATATATATATATATATATATATAGATAGATAGATAGATAGATAGATATATAGATAGATAGATAGATAGATAGGTAGATAGATAGATATGTGAATTTTGTTCGCCCAAATACACATAATTTTTATCTTTACAAATTTTAATCTCATGTTCACTATATCTTGGGAATAGCCTTTTCCCCCAATAAAATTATATTTATCTGTTTTTCTACCCCGGCCAGGATTCGAACCTATACGAAGCCCAGTCTGACGTGTTGAAATTTTTGTCTCTCTCCTTTGAAACGACAAGCGAAACCTTTCCTTTATATTTTCCGCGTCTTGCAAATGTTTTCTGCGGACATACTGCTCGAATGTCAATTAAACTTGAGAATAGAAAAGTCTCTCTTGGTTTCTTTATCTATAATAAGCCGATGGGAGGACCTGATTTCACCTTAAAAGAGGAAATTGAAAAAATTCACATCTTAAATACCTATCTTAATTTTTTTTATTTTATCATTCACTTCTTAATAATCCTTTTTTTATTTTATTTTTTCATTCGTGGAACAAGATGGCGTAATGGAAAAAAAAAAAGTTTATGTCAATAAATAAAAAAAAACATGGGTTTTCGACCTTCAGTAAGACCCTCCTCCCCTAAACTTGGTTTTATACAGTGTTTTTTTTTTTTTCATTTTCTTAGCCATTCAAGACAAACTCGTAGAATGTGTTTTTATTATTTGAAAGATAGCATGATGCTGCAGATGTAATGTGTCAAGCAAAAAATTACCATTACGGGCTCCAAGTACTGTATAGTACATGACTGTACGGCGAGTGGGCGGGGCCTTTTTCCCAAAATATTGACTTACCAGCTGTGGAATTATCTAGGGCAAATTAGGAAAAGCCATATTGAAGTTTGCGGAGTTGACTGACGCCGATAGCCATTTCCAGTCATTCGTAAGCCTTTCATCTTGAAGGGAAAGGAATCTGCATATGAGAACGCCGTGAAATTCTAATGTAATTTGGCTGGAATTCGGATGAAAATCGGATGAATTCTGGTGTGCCCCCCCCACCCCCCCACTGAATCCTTTGTCATTAAAAGGGGTTAGCTGCGTCTCACTGTGAATTACGGCAATAATGCCATCGCTGTTTTCACGATTATAGGTACTTTTGGAATTTGACAAGTGGGCCCAGTTATTTCGACTGCCTTGGTGGTCCTGTATCTGTAGTGGTCCTGACTTAGGTCTTTCTATTACAAATTTAGTTTGTAGAGAACTGAGATTTTTGTACTTTTTTTTTTTTTTTTGGTTTTCGACATGAAGGTTCAAAAGAGCAACCCTTTAGAAATAATAATAATCATAAGTTCATTCCTCACATCGGGATCGAACCCAGGACTCTCAAAGTATGAAAGGCTAGGGCCTTGGTACCAAGTGACCCACAAATGTCAGGGGGGTAGCTCTCTTGACTTTAATTTGAGTCCTGAATCTGATCCAAATGTGAATTAAGTTTATTTTTATAACAAGCGTGATTGTGTGTTAATTATTTCCAATAATAATAATAATAATAATAATAATAATAATAATAATAATAATAATAAAATTGTTGGACTCCTAAGGAGGCGGGATGCAACCCGGAACCCCTTGCTTTAAAAACCACCCAGTCGAATAGGATGACTGTGATAGACAAAAAAAAAAATGTAAAATAATAATAATAATAATAATAATAATAATAATAATAATAATAATAATAATAATAATAATAATAATAGTAGTAGCTGCAAAATTAGTCGATTGAAAAAAAAAACATTTAATCCCACTCATTGCAAAAAGGAGATACGCAGTGAATAAATAACGGAACAACGTAACAGTACATACAACTAGTCCATACATCCACAAAGAATAAAAAGAAAAAATACACCGTCTCGTCAAAAGAGTTCAAGAATGTCCTACGGCATTAGGCAAATAAGCATTAACCATCTTCTTCCATCTCGTTTCCCTTCACCATTATTAGACGCCGGCATTCGGCCCAAGGCCTTGCGTCTTACAGCCTACGTAAAGTCCGTGTCCTTCAAGTCCAGTACGTATACGGACGCATTTCAGAAAATGATTTTGTCATTCATACGTGATTTAAGAGTACCCTTGCAATTGGCAGGAATTTTTTTTTTCTTTGATCCATCCGCCTATACGCGTACAAAGCCCGAGGCCTCTCCAACATATTGTATGAGTTGAAAGGGATTGTGTTTTTTTTTATTCCACCTTTTTTTTTTTATCTGGTCAGCAATTTAAAGGGATGTCTATTTAATGGTAGAGTTGAAGGTTTTCCTGTGGGAGTTGTCTGAACCACGTCAGTATGTGATGCTTTTGACAGCTTATCAAATGTTAGATTTGCTATGTATGGATGTATCTTTATGTATGTATGTATGTATGTATATATATATATATATATATATATATATATATATATATATATATATATATATATATATATATATATATAATATATGTGTGTGTATACATTCATACATACACATATGTATATGTAATACATATATGTTTATGTAATTATATATGTGTGTAAGTATATGTATAATTGTGTTTTACATGTCAGTCGTCAATATGACTCATCATTGTCACGTTCCTGTATTTTATGACACCTAAGCTCAGTCATCTTTTGAATCTGTAGTACAGTTTGCATGAAAACATTACAGGAAATTGCCTTTTAATCGCCCCATGTGACTGACCATTTTGTTCTTTATTCCACTGTACCTTCTATTGCCAGCAGGTACCAACTGGTACTGGAGGGTACGGAAAGGTAAAACACATGTTGGTAGGTTCAGGAAGCATTTTAAAGACAACGTCGTGGAAAGTTTACATGCACAGTGCTCTGGAACCCACTAAATGTCTCCATTCAGTTGGAAGAAAATAATGGTGATATGGGTAGCGTTGAAGAGAGAGGAGCTCGCGCAGTTCTGCTGTGATAATATCTAGAAATGATCCGATTATTCAACACAAATGAATATAACATCACTTAAAACACATTGAAATCAACCAGTCTGTACAGTATTATTGGTGTTCCAGTTACCACTGGCATATTACTTTCCCTGGAATTCTCTTATGCATTTTTTCTTCACATATAGAAATCAAAGAAAACTCACACGTTTTATTCCCGTGACACCAGGAAAAGCCTTACATATGTATATGTATATACATATATATATATTCGTTTACACATAAGCTTGGTCAATTTTAACTAACCTTAATGATTTCTTTGGAAATTTACTCTCACTGATCTGTTAGCAGTCTATCTCTAAAGATGTAGGTTCCATTCTGCTATGCATTACTTTTCCCTGTAGAGATGTATCGAAGGAATTGTTGACCCTTCCCTGGGCATTATTTCCCATTAAGTGTTACTATCCAACAGGTCCACTCAATGTACTATCATTATTTACCAAGAGCTCCTTATCATATTAACTGAAACTTTGGCGATCACTATACTTTGTCACCCTCTATCTTATTCCATTTCCAGCCTGGTTTTATCCTCTTCATATCTGAGAGTAATCTTTCTTTGACCACTTTCTCTAGTTCTCACTTTCACATTCTCAACATTCAGTAGTTTCTCGAGAGGATCGCAGAGACTTCTCATTATGTTATCTACCTCCCGTAAGACGTTATCAACCGAATCTTGAATCATGACCCCCGCCATTCCAAGGACTTTGCATTTTGTTCCTTCCTGGCTTTAGGATTTATGGTGTGACCGGAAACTGAAAGGCCTTAATAATTTTACACACACGCACAATATATATTATATATATATATATATATATATATATATATATATATATATATATATATATATATATATATATATATATATATATATATGACTATTTATCACATCACCGTGATTCATATACAATCAGAAAGCTACAAACGTCCTTTAATATCCAATTCACTCTACCTCGGAAGTAATATATTTTCATATATGTTACCGAAGGGGAATTTTTAGTTGATAATAAGTCCACCGTCCCGTGGGATCGAACCAGCGACGGACGAGGAATCAGGACTACAGTGACACACTAACCAGTCGGCCGGTAACATATATGAAAATATATTACTTCCGAGGTAGAGTGAATTGGATATTAAAGGACGTTTGTAGCTTTCTGATTATATATATATATATATATATATATATATATATATATATATATATATATATATATATATATATATATATATATATATATATATATATGTATATATATATATATATATATATATATATATATATATATATTATATATATTATATATATATATATATATATATATATATATATATATATATATATATATATATATATATATATATATATATATATATATATATATATATATATATATATATATTATATATATATATATATATATATATATATATAGAGAGAGAGAGAGAGAGAGAGAGAGAGAGAGAGAGAGAGAGAGAGAGAGAGAGAGAGAGAGAGAGAGAGTTCTAACAAAATCCATTGCCCGAGCGAAATTCATCAAAAATGTAATAAACATTTCATCTAAATATCTACCAGAAACGTACTGTAGGAATAACCTTCAATTCTGAAAACTTTTATCGACAATAATAGTATTTCCAGGGAAATGCCGTGGTATTATCGCTGAGTACCGTCGAATATTTTTTTCCTCTTGTCGATTCTGCGAACTGTATCTAATTCCGACTCCTTAATGGCAATGAAATATCGGGAGTGCATTGGAATTACATTACATTTTAACCAGATACTCGAGTTTTGTAAACATTTTCCTATCTTTGTAGCAAGGAAGGTTTGGTAACATAGATTAAATATTAAGTGCATTGGATACGACAGGAAAATTGATGTATGAGCATCCGGATCATTCTGGTAGTTAGTAATGCGAAGATATTTGCCGTATATTGGAAAGGTCTTAATTACTCCGCTAGTAATATGGAAGTTATGATAGATTTTTTCTTCCACTCTCTCTCTCTCTCTCTCTCTCTCTCTCTCTCTCTCTCTCTCTCTCTCTCTCTCTCTCTCTCTCTCTTGATGCTAAAAAAAATGATGAATAACAGATTCATTCAATAATAACTATTAATATGTTAACTTATTTTTTCCCAGTTAGGGCCCAAAGTCTGTTATTCCTTTCAGTCTTAAAATTCATTTTTCCTTGGACTGCTCATGGAAAAATGATAAAGACACAAGACAGGAGAAAAATTCCAAGAGCTATAGTTTTAAAATTCTTGCGTTATGAATTCAAATGCTGTATGCTTCTATCCTGGTTTAAAACTCCAAAGCATTTACGTTTCACGCAAAGCCTATTACCATTTTTGTTGAAGGAAATATTTTTCAATAACGAACGGAAAAATATCCATTTTAAATTTGTTTCCGCCAGCCGCTAAGTGGCAGAATTTACCCATGGCTTTTTGAGTATTATTTGATGTACGTTTTCTTTGTTATGATAAGGTTTTAAATTCGATTATATTTTCTCTTTGCATCATAGCTTTGAGCGTATTTTATTTCAAAACAACGACCCCGACTAGGGATTAAGCTGAGAAGAAGAAGAAGAAGAAGAAGAAGAAGAATAAGGGAAGTTATATTGTTGTATTTAATTGCACTAATAAATTATTCTATCTCTTGTAGTTATCTGTATAATTGAATCTTCATATTCGGAAAATTGTAATCGAATGAAGAGAAAAAAAGTTTCCACTCCATATTACTTCGGATAATTCATATCAGCCATTTCAGATAAAATTCAAGAAGTAATTTTGAAAACGAATGAAACCCCCTTATTTCGTGCTTTTGTTATATGAGATGGTTTTTTTTTTTTTTGCCTTCAGCTGATGAACTACAGTTCTCAGGAATTCATTCCGAGTTTTCGGAACGCAATCGCTCTGGTTTTTTTTTTCTCTGCTTCGACTTGTTTACAAACTTTCAATTCCAGTTTTTCTCTCAATTCCTCTTTTCATTCCTGAGTTTCCCTTTTTTTTAAGGGCGATATTTTGAAAGTGGAATGTGAATTAGGGTACCAACGGTATCAAATGTTCAGTTAAAATTTTCCACTTGTTGAATTTTTGCTCATTTCTTCCTGCTCCCAATTTCAGTATTAATCTAAACTGGTAAATGAATTTTTAAATGAAAAGAAAAGTCTCGAAGTGCGTACGGAAAAATATTCTCCCCTGTTTAATTTTTTTTTTATATAAATATGTAATTGAAAGCAGTTTTCATAGTTTGTTTTGTCATGCTTGTTCATTTCGATTTTATTCTCAAAATAATTATATTCACTTCTCTCATAAATTGCCATAGAAAACGCTAAACTGTCGATGTTCTTGTTGTATTCATGCATGTATGTATGTAAACACACACACATTATATATATATATATATATATATATATATATATATATATATATATATATATATATATATATATATATATGTGTGTGCCCTCTTAACTTTCTCGAATTCTCCGCGCTTTTTTGGATACGCTTGTCACTACAAAGCCTTAAGATCCAAGTGCAAGAAATATGAAGAGATTCTGATGTGCGGTAGCGGGAAGCGAACCCGGGTCGGCTAATCAGAACGAGGTACCATTGCCGACCTGACCAAGAGAAAGTTAAGAGAGCATCGTGGCTATTACAATTACATACACACACACACACACACACACACACACACACACATATATATATATATATATATATATATATATATATATATATATATATATATATATATATATATATATATATATATATATATGTGTGTACATTACATTTTTACCATACGTCATTTTCCCCTTCGGAGGGAATGAGACCGTAAGGGTACAGCCTTCTGGAACTAAGTCAGGCCAGGACATAGACGATGCAGAGCCGTCCTAGACTCCGGCAAGGCGCCGTGAGGATAACCAGGACTGATTTGAACATTCGTCAACTCGGCGAGCTTGAAGCCACATTCTTCCAAAGCGGTAAAAATAGTAAAAGAACAATCAGACATCAAAAGAGCAACTGCGAAAGACCTTCAACACACAGCTGCTCTCTGGTTTGACGTTCACACTCAGGAGTCGTTCAGTTTCTGAAAACCGTCTGCACAACTCTCCCCATGACTCAGCGAACTGCCCCCAAGTTTCCGTATTCAGGAAATTGAAGCTGTATGTCAGACGGAGCTGCCCGTAAACCCTCCTCCCCACATACACACACACGCACACACAAACACACTGGGTGTGGGTGGCGATTCGGTGTTCAAATTTGCATGACAGTTCATGAGAGTCTCCTACACTTGAATGTGTGATGTGGCCAGGCGTCAAACAATCGCATATAAATAAATTGGGGGAGTGATTTGCCCATGTTGCTGTACTTGGTTTGTTGAGTAATTACCTCCAATTTTTGTTTATTCTGAGGAAATGTTCCAGGTAGTTGGTAAAGTTTATTTGTTGACTCAGAATGCTGAGTCATATTTCTAGTTTGCCTTAAATTTTAAACAATTTTGTTGTTGAGTTTTGTATATCGTGAAATTCGTCACGAAAGTTAAAACTTCTGAGCAACAATACGTAGATCATTTCTCTCTCTCTCTCTCTCTCTCTCTCTCTCTCTCTCTCTCTCTCTCTCTCTCTCTCTCTCCTCCAGCCCATTTTCCCAAGAATATGTTTTTTTTATCTTTAAGCAAAGTTGTCTGCAGGTATTTGGTGAAGTATATGATTTACTCAGTCTGCCTTAAATTCTGAAACTTAATTATCTTGTGTTTTTTATTTCGTGAAATTAAGGGCCAAAGTTAAATCCCCACAGTGACAATACATAGATCATTTATTCTTGCATTTCTTCACTCCATTATTTTTTTAAAGGATCTATTTTTATCTGGGTGGGTGTCTCTTTGCTGAAAGGCCATTTACGAAAGTAATGAAGCCCGAAATAAACCTTTATTGCGCAATATTTCACGTCGCCCTGAAGAAAGTTCCCTGAAAGAGCAAAAACTTCTGTCATATTTCCCGTTGCTTTCAAGATATGATGGCGATGTTCTCTGCATATATTAACCGTCACATGATGTAAAGGGGTAAGTGGGAGGGAAAAATAGATGCGAGGTATATATATATATATATATATATATATATATATATATATATATATATATATATATATATATATATATATATATATACATATATACATATATATATATATATATATATATATATATATATATATATATATATATATATATATATATATATATATATATATACATACATACATACACACAAAATTATAGTCGATGTAAATACTATGTAATTCCTAGGTGCACTACAATATATGCATTTAAAAAATTGTTCATTTATTCATATTTTTTCTGATAAATGATTCTGCGTATACCTATGCATAGCAACTCAGCTGCAAATAGTCTTATTTCAATTCCATTTAGGATAACATTTACAATTTTCTTTTTCACTTAGTACGTCCTT
>JANJGK010000003.1:75898060-75931686 GCA_039081455.1 Macrobrachium rosenbergii | reverse complement strand
ATTCGCTCGGCGGATATTAGACTCGATCACTTAAGGATTACCTCGAGATCGAGGTAGATCCTGTTCTGAACATACTAAACCTAGATCCAGCTGGTCGGGAGAATGATTATGATAGGATTGGTGAAGATCCGTCAGAAATTAACTACAGCCGTTTAGAAAGGCTAATATGAATACGAGCTTTCTGACTGTCTCGTTGTCTCTGTATGTCTGTCTGTTTGTCTGTCATGTATGTATTATGTATATATATATATATATATATATATATATATATACTATATATAGTATATGTGTGTGTGTTGTGCTGTGTGTGTGTATTTACATACATATACATATATATACTGTATACATATATATATGTATGTATACATATACATGTGTATATATGTATATTTATTCACGTAATATATACCTAGATTGAAAGGATCCTCGGGGTCAAATGTTTTTTAATTCTGCTCGAGATTAATTCTTGATTCGCCCTTCGCAAAAAAAAATTACTTTCTTTGATCTAGATAACATAGAAGCTGTTATTGTACGAAATCACTTTTGTTCGAAAATAAGTTAATATGGCATAGTTGGTAAATGGTAGAACATGAGGTTTGTTTTTACTATTTATGTTATTTTTATAAGGAAAAACGTTCTTCTGTTTAAAGGAAAATTTTTTCGCTGATTGCGCAAGTGGAATTATGACGTAAAATTCTGTATTTTTGGCATCAGAAGAATAAAGAATTTTTTTAAAGTCACAACCAAGATTTTAGTCTTCTAAGGAAGAGGAACATCGATTGTTGAATTCAGACATGACGCATACTATTTCACACGACTGACATATATCATTACTTGGGCAAAATCTCCCAGAAAACTGTAAACTTTTAATCAGACTCACATCTCAGGAATACGCACAATGCTGACATTTAATTTAGTTTCCATGGAGAAACAACTGCATTATTTTTCATAATATTTCTCGGAAAACCTAATCAAACGCATCTCTGAAAATATTTATAACTTTTAAAGAAATTAATTACCACTAGTTCCGGCAGTACGTCAATAGGCTGTCTTCCACATTCTTTCGAAAAAAAAAAAATTCCTTCCGTTTTAGAATACATAGAAGTCCTTTGTCTCATTTAAAGGTCTTTGTATACCCTCAGCGGTTAATGACCTCATAGATCCGAGCTCTTAGCCTTTGGCCTAAATTTGATTTTGCATACCGACTCTATCTCGCAGTGAGAACTTAAGTTTTGCCTATGTTGCGAAAAGGGTTTTCTGTGAATTTATTGTATTCGATAAGATACTCAAGGAATAGAGAAATATGTTTTACTGCCAATGCGTTGCGACCAGACTAATAAAATGATAGACATTGTGGAAGTAAGTGACTGTTATTCTGAGATTTTTTTTTTCCTAAAGTCAGTGTTTTATCAGATTACTTGTTCTATTTTGTATTATTGCTGTTGCTGAATATTCAGTACTTCCATAGTCATCTGCGGTTCTCAAGAAAGTTATCGGCAGTTTTTCGCAGTCATATACTGTTGCCAGAGTAACTAATTTTGCATACTCCTTATATAAAAAATGAACATCAAAAAACACTTAGAACAAGAAGTCTAAGAGATTCAGGAAGAGAATTTTGTAAAAAAGCAATATATATATATATATATATATATATATATAGTATATATCATATATATATATATATATAATGTGTATAAATTATATATATACGCATGCATATATATATATTATATGTATATACATAGTATATATATATACTATTATATATATATATATATATATATATATATATATATATATATATATATATATATATATATGAGTGTGTATGCATAACTTAATTTCAGATCCAACGACATCAGAAGGCTTTATACATCTCTTCTTGAAATACTAGTCACTTTTAAATTGCCTGGGCTACTACAAAAGCTAATACGTGCTTAAGCATAATCGGTTTATATTCCTTGAAAAAGAATTAAGCTACGAACCGAGAGTATCTGATAATATAAGATCCACTGTAATCCCGCGATATGGGATTCCGATAATGGAGTTTGCAATGACCCTTTAACCACTGGATATAATGAATGCCATTTATCCGATGGTAAGGTCTAGATAATTGAAGCACTTTTTGTGAGTAAGTGGATTGCATCACTTGGAAAATAGAATATTATAGTACAGAGGCACCCCCCATTTGTATGAGAATCAGTGAAATTGAGTTTATATTCGCCTATTTTCTAAATAGATAATATTTTTGGAATGCTGGTTGTGTTTCAGATTCTATTTAAAAACATCGTCTTTTAGCAGTTTTTAATCAATAAATGTTTTACTTTTGTTTACGTATCACGTTAATTTATAACCAGTTATTAGGTTTAATAAACGTTTAGATATCCAGCTACGTGGGCAAGGCATTCATTGTGACGAAATTCTAGGAAGTGACGTCACTGGCTATTATACATAGCGATGTAAGTATTGGCACTCAACTCCCTCCCCCCCCCCAATTCTCCTTTTTTGTTTAACAATAGTCTTCCCCTTTTGCCATATTTCATAGTCGTGGCCAGACAGCTTGAAGGTCAGCAGTGCGCCCTATTTCTAAGCATTAAGTTGCCAAGGTATAATAATGGACATATGTTGACCCCGATTATGGCAACATGTTATTGATTGCGACAGTATTTTATGAAGTAAAAGTTGTCTTTGTATTCTATGTTAATCAGACATTTTTATTGACATGACATTTGCAGAGGTGCCATTACGTTAGAAAAACTTGAATATAACTGTTTATGGCTTAATATCCAGCGATATTCTTTTAAGGCTTCATAATATAAGAAAATAATTTGAAATAACCGTTTACGGTTTAATATTCAGATAATATTCTCAAAATTAAAAATGAATGCATTAAAAGAACAGGAAATTACAGACGCTCAGTTAATACCACTAACATTTTTTTTCTGTTTTGCAATTAAAGAAAGGTTTTTGAGTTGCCATGACTGTCATATATACCATATTTTACCCGACTACATAATGATTATGTAATGTTCAAATAATACTGATTAATAAACATGAAAGACGGGGTTTTTGATGGAAGCATTAATCAAGTTTCACACTCATTTTTATGTAAATTATAGGGTATGCGCTTCACCTATATATGGCAGGGGTTCGCAACCTTTTTAATCTTATGTACCCCTTGAAGTCTTTCAGTATTGGTCACGTACCCCTTTCCCACAATGCAGCATCAGGAAGGGTAAAAAGAAATGCATGGTTTTTTTGACTTGGTTTATTAAGTTTAAATTGCATAGTCCAAGAGAGATGTCTCTCAAGTGACATAACTCCAAGAGTATCCTTGTTAACGTTGTCACTTAGTGTTCTAGTGGAGGACACATCTAGCCTAGTACATGTAGGCCACTTTCTACAAACAGGTTTGCAGTTATTCAACACCGAAGTATTTTGAGAAACCTGTCACGTACCCCCGAAATTCCTCTCACGTACCCCTGGGGGTACGCGTACCCCAGGTTGAGAGCCCCGGACCTATGGCCTCAGATTTTGGTGACACGCCACGCAGAGAGGGAGGAAAATGTAGATGCTTGACTTTTTTTTTTTATTTATTTATTTTTTTTTTTGTGATCTCGCAAAGGGGCCCAGGATCATTCACTATTGGACTGTTAATACAAAGACGTAAATTGAATATTTTTATTTATTTATTTATTTATTTATTTATTTATTTATTTATTTTTAAGATTCGGCAAAGGATCCAATCATTCACCATTTGACTGTTATAAATACAAAGACGAAAATTGAATAATTTTATTTATTTATTTTTCCTTTTAGAGATCTCGGCCAAGGGGTTCAGATCTTTTACTATTTACCTTGCTAATAAAAAAATAAAGGTTGAATATGGCAGTCCTTGGCAGGTTGGTTTAATATTTAATAAGTAGGAGATAGTCATAGAAATCGGCAAACAGTGTAGCAGCGATATCTTTCAGCCGTCTCCTTTCCTTAAATTTTCGAGATGTTTCATTGCCTGTTTAAGCACATCTTGACTTCAGCTGCACTCTTACGTACTTGAACCCAAAGCATTCTACCAATAGCTTCGTCTCTTTTTGTTTCTCTGGCACACTGACTATTGCACCTAATGCGCTCTCTCTCTCTCTCTCTCTCTCTCTCTCTCTCTCTCTCTCTCTCTCTCTCTCTCTCTCTCTCTTTATATGCAAACTCGCTAAACCAGATTTTAATGGGAATTTAATCGCAATCATTCAAATGTTCATACTTTGTTATGGCATTCTTCAATATACGGACTACATACGAAAACTACGCAGGAAATTACAGCCACAAAGAAAACAAAACACCACTTTCTCTTAAAAGACATTCCTTCCACTTATTTGATCTCATAAACAGACATTCTGTGACCTCTGTTACTATAACGCTAGTTTCAATGTTAAACAATCAATGTTAATCGAAAGCCGTCACGATAAAGCATTTATTATCAATTCAGTAGCGTCTATGAATTTCGTAATTTCAAAGACTATACCGAATGGAATAGGTCACTCGACGTGTTCCTTGACTGACTGGCTTCAGTTATCTGGCGTTTCAGAGGGCCATCAGGAGTTTCGGAGATGTGCCCACGCAAAAACCAAATAAACTAGCAGCTGTAGAATATGCCCATGACTTCCTCTTATGACTTTAGGTTCTAGATTAATCATTCTCTAACTGAAGTTTCTTTTCTTTTAATTCTGTAAAAGCAGATCCCACCCAAATTTCACGTTATTTAGTTACTGAGAGTGATAAACGACGATTTCAGTTTAAACGTAATGGTGTTTGTGGTTAATGACGTATATGCATTGAGTTTAACATGGCATTAATCCAGCCACTGTAATGCCCACTGATGGGGCGCAGAATGTCCCGTAAATCTTTGTTACATGGGAGCATTTGATAGCAGGGCAATTAATCACATATCTATGTTTTATAATGATTGCCAATATAGTTTTCCTATCAGTAAGCGGCGGGTGTTAATGCATACCAATGTTTAAACATCGTCTCCCACACGACCTATCAGCAATACAGAATTATAGCCCTCTAGCCGTCATTAACAAGCAATCGAACGGCGTATTATGCAACAGAATCCTAGTGATTAATCGAACAGCTCATCTCACACCCTTGGTTGAAATGCAGAAAATAAGGATGATCAATTATATCAGCTGTCAAAACCCTGATAACTTTGGCTGTTCGTTTGCGTACCCTTTCCGTTGTGGTCATGCGAGGCTTGTCATTTTTTGGTCCTGATTTCGACTTGTGTTATCTAACTCTTATTCATAGTGACAGGAGCATAGTTCGTCTGAAGTGCATACATGAGGACTCGTACTGCCACTCTATCTCATATATACACACATACATACGTTATTGTATACGTATACGTGTTTTCTGATCGATGTATTCTTTTTTACTAAATGTATATTTTTTCGTATTTACTTTAATATCAAAACACACGAATTTGTTTTTTTTTTCTCTTTCTTTCAGTTCGTATTTTTGTTCATAAGAGAAAATTAAGTTTCCCCCGGCAGATGAAATATAAAAACCAAAACAAATTGAAAAAATATTACCCAAAAGTTACTTTCGTGTTCTAGGGAATGTACGGATATTTGGTGTATCCTCATTAGATTAATCATTATGTCAGTGACACAAAGGGACGTGCTATCTCCACGGGCATTTTTTGTATAAAAGATTATGCGTCTTTTTTTTAAGCTGGCGTATTTGACAAGTCTAGCTTTAAGGTCAATCATTTTTTTTTCCGTAGAATATTCTCTTTTACCATACTTATGCTTTACTTTCAGTGTTCACTGAGGTTAATTTGGCATAAAATGCTTCAGAATGAACAATACTCATTGAATATCAATTCCCTATAATGCTTCAGAATGAAATAGATATTACTTTAAAGATTATGCTATATTAGTTATTTAAAATTTACTTATAATCCTTATTGATGAAAATATTGTTTATGAGGTTTGTTTATTTTAGTACGGCCGCTAGTGTTTCCATTAACGAACACTAGTCAATAAGCAGTTTTTTAGATCAAGAAAAATCTAGAAAGTGTACAGAGAAATTTTTTTGTTTTTTTTTTGTTTTAGTATAATTTTTTTTCTGGTGATTGAAATTTATTTTTCCGGTAGTCTGTTTCCTTGGGTACCCGTCTATTGAATGTATGCAACAGTTCATAAATTCTGCATTTGTCTTAATAGTTTATTTCATTATATACCTATCTATATTTTCAAGCTGATAGTCTTTATACCTCTGCGATCCAATAGGACTTCTTAATAAAATCCCATTGTACTTTATTATATGAGTACAGATAACAATGAGATTTCATTTATAGACCAGCTCATATCATTAATGTGATGGCTCTCTCTCTCACTCTCTCTCTCTCTCTCAGTCCTCATCTCTCTACTCTCTCTCTCTCTCTCTCTCTCTCTCTCCCCGACTCATATCATTAATGTGATGGCTCCCTTTCTCTCTCTCTCTCTCTTCCGGGCTCATATTAATATGATGGCTCTCTCTCTCTCTCTCTCTCTCTCTCTCTCTCATATCATTAATGTGATAGCTCTCTCTCTCTCTCTCTCCGGGCTTATATCATTAATGTGATGGCTCTCTCTCTCTCTCTCTCTCTCTCATCTCTCTCTCTCTCTCTCTCTCTCTCTGGCTCATATCATTTAATGTGATGGCTCTCTCTCTCTCTCTCCTCTCTCTCTCTCTTCTCTCTCTCTCTCTCTCTCTCTCTCTCTCTCCTCTCTCTCTCTCTCTCTCTCTCGGAATCGTGAATCTTTCACATATTTCATAAACCTCACCCCCCCACACGCCCCCAGCTCCTTTTTCTCGATTGTTACGTAAACAAAAACAAAAAATTTCCGGAATTTTCTACTGAAATATATTCCTGTTAAAGTTACATCCACGGTTTCTGTTCTAAATACTCTTAACATTTCCCTCATGTCTTTTCCTCCTTATATTCCAGGGATATGTGATTTTCTTCTCTTCTTCTGTTTCTCCACCATTCTTGCTTTCGCTTTTTATACCGATGGGAGGAAGCCAAATTATATCTCTCACATTCCTCCACCACTACTCGTTCGCTACCTCCCAGGATATAACCGCCGGCCTCATCCTAACTCTCTCTCTCTCTCTCTCTCTCTCTCTCTCTCTCTCTCTCTCTCTCTCTCTCTCTCTCTCTCTCTCTCTCTCTCTCTCTCTTCCAATTCGAGGATGAGGCGAGAGGAGGAGAGGAAGGGAGGGGAAGAGGAGAGGGAGGACCCCTCGCAAAGGGAATTATTGAGAAGGGGTTCAATCCTTACCTGACAGCGCGAGTCTTCCACCGCGGGTGTTCCTACCTTTTCCGGATTTACGCGCCCAGGAAATTGATGGATTTATTCTGGTGCATCTTGGTGCGTCGAGAAACATCTTGTGTATTTGTGTTGATGCAGCTTCTATTACGCCTTCATTCATAATATACTTCTTACAGTAATTTCTTCTAATTTTTTTTCGTCAATTTTTGTTTACTTAGTACACGTGTAGATTTTTATGTTACGTTTAAAATATTCACAAGCCGTTGTTTGATATACCGTTAAAAATGACCTAGGCTTTTTTTTTCCTCTTAGTGAGCATCATTTATAGATTCTCAGTTTAATTAGCAGTCCACTTGGAGAGAGAGAGAGAGAGAGAGAGACAGAGAGAGAGAGAGAGAGAGAGGTGTCTCTTCTGTACCTCACTTAATCGTCCTCCATCTTTGTTGGTTGGGCCTCTAACAGATGATCGACTTCCGGTCCACCATGTTAATTTCCAGCCCCCACCAAGTTTAATTAAATTTTACAAACCATCCACAGATGAAAGTTGGGGGGGGACCTTTAACCTTCGCTCAATTTAGACGGAAGATGAGGTTAGCTGTACATTTTCCAGTTTCATTCTATAGATAATTTATGATTTCATTTATTTTTTAAGTAATTTATTAATATGTGTGTATGTATATATATATATATATATATATATATATATATATATATATATATATATATATATATATATATATATATATATATATATATATATATATATATATATATATATATATATATATATATATATATATATATATATATATATATATATATATATATATATATATATATATATAAAAGGAGAATTATTTGATCTCCCTACTCCCTACAGATTGCATAGGCTACTTCCACAAACTCATGCATATGTATTTGCAATAAATTACTAACATTATATGTCAAACATATTGAGTGAATAAGATACACATCAGGAATACCATAACAATTTAGTTTTGTACGCGGGCGTGTTCAGATCTTCATAACTTTTCTAGTGCCTCAGATGTACTTTGTTGAAGTAATGGCCAATTTAGGTTCTATCTCAAAGAAGCCATTCTATTTCTGATCAAACGGGGTCTGAAGGAAAGATTATACGGGACTGACTACAGTCTATTTCAGCGAATGAGAATTCTCCGAAATTACGATTGCGTGACGGCATTCCTTTCTAAGCTATTCCAGTAGAAATTGGGGGATTTGCTTAAAGGACAAAATGCCGTTATTTCGAGCATTATCGACGAACTGAATTACAGCTTTGATTTTCAAAGGTTTATTTGGCCCTCAGCTAATGATGGTTAATTTTTTTTTTAATAAAAAGATATTTTTCATGTTAATTTTGTCTCGTGATTCTCATCTAGTGCGAGCCTTCGTAGTTCCTAAATACATTTGTGGGAAAAAATTATTTTTTTTTTTTTTTTAGTAAAGTTTGTCTAAAATCCTGTCGCCAACCAGGAGATACAATTATTTAAGAAGAGAATCTTCAGTTGATTATACCATAATTTTATAAATTATTAATAGTTTAGAAGATTCAAGTTGGGCAACGATAAAATTCACATGATTGTATATGGTTTACTCAATGACTGAATATGAATATTAACCTATACAACAGAATCCTATCAGAAAAAAATAAGTTGAAATAAAATAACTAGCACAGATAAATTTCGTCCAAAAGCAAGTTCAATTATAATGAAAAACAACGGCTCTGCTTTTATAGTAATAAGCATATTTCACAGAAGAAGAAACTCCTGATATTATAACTTACTCAAAGGTATATATCACGCAGTTAAGGCCTGAACTAAGGGGCTTTATCAAGACTACTGTAAATTCTCATTTACGCGGGTACGATTCAATCCGGGTTTTCATAATACGGAGGCAGGTGGAACTGACGGCGCTATTACCAAGATTGCATCGTAAACATTTCGAAACATAGCAAGAATTCCAATCCTAAATGATTGAAAACTGCAACGATAACAAGACTGGGTAGATAATCCCTCGCGTTTAAGCCGAACGAAAGCGTGAAATTAACATGGTATAATAACAGTTGAAGTAACGATATGCAAATGAAGAGCGGGAGAGTAGAGATGTAGAGAGAGGTGAGTCGGACTCCGAAGCATACATTATTTGAAAGTATACGATTAATGAAGAGATGGGAAAGTGAAGCTGTTATGCATGAATGCGTTACGAGCGTAAAATGAAACGAGTCTTCTCTGAAATAAGTACTGTCAAACTGAAGTGCATGAAACTAAAAGCATATAAAAAAAAGGGAAGCGAACTGGATATCCCAAGCGAACGCCAATCCCGATCACAACTATCAAATTTCTTCTCGGAAACAACTCGGGGAAATCAAGAGTTTCAAAGGAAACGCGAAAATGGTTCCTCCGGTTGCGAGAGAGAGAGAGAGAGAGAGAGAGAGAGAGAGAGAGAGAGAGAGAGAGAGAGAGAGAGAGAGAGAGAGAGAGAGAAAACCACAATTACTTGACGTATTGGGAAACGCATGAGAGGAACGCAGGGTTAAGACAATCTTTTCACATGATGGCTGTCATCGATTACCGATACGGAGTTGGGGAAAAAAAATAATTGAAAGAAAAAGAGGCGCATTTCTTAGTCTCTCCTTTGACCGGAGTTTTTCGTGGAAACAACTCCGCTTGCATCGTTTGTCTCAAATGCAGAGACAGAGAGCATTCTTTGATTTTGGGGGCATAGCCTCGTAATCATCAAACGAATTCAGTTCCTGTCTATTCCAGTATATTGGCATTCTTCTTAAGGCTAAGATGCAAGTTCGTTCATCATTCTGCACTTACACCGTTCATTGCTAGCATTTCCATATAACTCCATAAGATGAGGCGAATACATGTAGTCATGGGACTGGATCTCTGCTGAGCAGACAAATCTACTCATTTCACGCACAGGAATGTATGCATATCCTTTCATATGTCGGACAGCTGCAAATGCCGAGGTGAATATCAAAACACTTGTTTACGTTGCGTTTCAGCGCCCGGAGATATGGCATGCCATACCCTAGGGCGGCCTGGAACTGGTATCAGAAAATAGGATATGCAAGCCGGTATCGATTATTCCGAATGAGGAAATAATGAAAACATTTGATGGCCGTTAAATTCGCCTGCCCGTAGGCAAATCGACATTTAAACTTTCCCCTGAATTTCCAAGTATAATGAGTACCTTTTTTCTCTCTACTGAAACTATTTCATTTTACACGTAAAGCCCCTCACAAAAGCTTATGCACCCGTAGATCAGTTACACGCATAGATGCACACAATTAGCATACATGTATCTATGTATAGTAATGACATTTATCTACGCATTTGGAGGGAGTTATATTCGCGCGCGATACGTACATGAACGTTTTATAGATATTTTTTATTCGGAAGAGTTTGTCCCTCCCAGTAATAATAAATATATCATCAGGTTTAAGAGCACAATTTTAATTGTAAAAAAATCATATTTCCTCGCTTACTTTCTTAAAGAACACGTTAAACGAGAGAGAAAGCACGACAAGAATGGCAGCGGAGAAAAGTGAGGCGAGATTTATCTCCATCCAACAGTAATCTGAGGAAATGGGAATTGCTAATGCTAAGCCGTGTGTTGTTTAGCGAGGGAGTCCTTGCGATGGAAGGCTCTGGGATTACTCCCTTTCTCTCCTCTTCCTCCTCCCCCCCCCTCCCCCTCACTTCTTCTTCTTCTTCTTCTTCTTCTTCTTCTTCTTCTTCTCTTTTCATTAAAGATACATGCGTTATGACTTTCTCCCCTTATGAATTAGGCTCTCAAGGTACTTTGAAAGTTTTACTTTTTGTTTTCGTAAGTTTAAAATATCTTTACAAGTCTTTTTTTTTCTTTTTATCGAAGTAGCATGAGTAAGAACTTTCTTTTCTTTGAATTGCCGGGAAAAAGCATTGGAATTTTTTAATGTGCTGAAAATTTAATAACTTGGTTTTTCCTTCTTTAATTAATTTACTGTATATTTAGTTTAAAATCTTTTTTCAAATTTCTGTTAAAAATGTAATATTAAAAAATTCATTTCCTTTCTCGGATAAATTAGCTGTAAAATCTCTGAGTGTTTTTATGTATGCTATAACTTGTCGTTAAATAAAATCGTATTATATTTTCGTAGAAGGAAAAGGTATTATAACTGTCTCATTTAACGAGTGAAACAGTGAGAACGTCTTGTAATTATATTTCTTTTTCAAGTTTGTCGGAAAAGATTATATGGAAAAAAAAAACAGTCGGGAACTTCTCTCTGAGTTTTTTTTTTTTTTTTTTTTTTTTATCTCGCTTATCCGTCTTGTAACATTACGTAATTCCAAGGGATTTAGGTTGACGCTAAGAATTTGAAAACAATAAAGAATGAAAGATAACTGGGAAATATAGGATTTTTCTTTAAGATGAAAGAGTTGATTTAATTCTCAAGCCATAAAGTATTAGAATTGACACTCAGAGCAATAAGAAGTACTTGCGTAACCTTTTCTTATGAGAAAAGAAATATATCTCGGCCTTTTACTTGGACAACAGTTCTCATAACCGTCATTGTCAATTATACGAGTGTATCTTTCAGCGATGATAGCAATGAAACAGAGAACGATAAGTGGAGTGTTTGTTTTGATCAGTAGCTGAAAAATTAAAAGTAGGCTTCTCTTTATTTGTACACCTGTTATCATTATACTTATTCTCACATTCGTCATTGTTTTCGCTTATCAATCAGTGCACATTCTATTATTATTATTATTATTATTATTATTATTATTATTATTATTATTATTTGTAACATTTAATTAATATTACAATTCTCATTATTATTATTATTATTATTATTATTATTATTATTATTATTATTATTTATGAGGTTAAATTGCCACTACTGCTAATATTCTGATTATTCTTCATTACTAATGTTTCATAATAATTATAATTCGCTTTATTACCTTCACATTTCTTCCACTCTTTATAAAACTGGGTTTTCAGAATGCAAAGGTTTTAGAATCTGCTGGAAACGTAAAAATAACCTAATCCGCAACACCTCCCATAAGAGGCTTATCATCCTTTACATCAGAGATCTCCCACTCCTTTCCACGCATAAGCTATTATTAGAAACAAGGGTCCTTGCTGGCATAAGGCCATATGAATGTAAACCGGCTAAAACCCTAATGTTGCTCCGCTTCGCCTCTGCTCGTTGGGCAGAGTACTGAGGTTCACTCGAGGTTTCCTACCGCCTTGATATACGGGTCTCCTTAGGACGAATGCCCTTGCTGGCATAGGGCTCTGAGGAGAACGCTTTTATAATAGTATTTACGAAGGAACGCGTTTAACCGTCTGTTATTGCCGAAGTACCCATAAGGGTCATCAATGAGAATGCGCACCTTGGTATCTTAAGTTTATGTTGCTTTAATTTTATATTCACTTACACATTTCCTAACTCAATCTTTTGCCAACTTACGCAATAACTCCTCTGAATCAGGCTTACATTGCCCAACCCGTTTACCGGACGTCAAAGAGAGAGAGAGAGAGGGCACCTATTCGCAGAAGTGGGCGCATATCTGAGCTGATTAACCCATTTAAGAAGGGATTGCAGTCCAGCGTTTGTGTAAGTTTAGTTATAAGTACGAATGACTCGAACTAAGATCATGATCTCCATACAAAGCAGAAACGGGGATAGATGTTACTTATCATTTTGTTCTTATTAAGTTCATTAAGTGTTATGAAAATCATGTTCTGATATCAGAGGTACCTCAGAGAATATCATGGGGGATTATATTGTTTTTCATTGTTTTTCAAATTTGCGTTAACTGTTTTTATAACTAAAACGTTGTTTTAGTTTCTGTTTCTGCTATTCTTTAAACGGCGATGGATCTCATGAACGTTTGTGAATTTAGCAATAATGTTTTTACGTTTTGTTTTTGTAAGTAAATAATTATTTTCTCATTACCTCACCTTGATTTGTTTATCATCTTTTTCTCGGTGCTCAAGGTTTTTCTCATCTGCTCATAGTTGTGTTAACAGTTTTATCGATTTAGTTTTTTTTTAACTAATAATTATGTTTTTTTGTTTCTTTTTGTAAGTGAATATTTATTTTTGCATCAGTTCACCTTTATTTAGTTATTAATTTCTTCTCGGTCCTTCAAGGTTCTTTTCATCCGGTCAGAGTTGATCTAATTGTTTTATTAACTGAAATGGAACGTTTTTTCAACTAATAATCTATTCAGAATAGCTACGACATGAATAAATTATTAGTTGAAAAACGTTCCGTTTTAGTTAATAAAACAATTAAAACAACTCTGAACAGATGAGAAGAAAGTTGAAGAGCCGAGAAGAAAATGACAAATAAATAAAGGTGAACTGATGCAAAAATAAATATTTACTTACAAAAAGAAAATAAAAACATAATTATTAGTTAAAAAAGTTTAGTTAATAAAACTGTTAAAACACCTTTGAGCAGATGAGAAGAACCTTGGACACTGAGAAGAAAATGATAAACAAATAAAGGTGAGATAATGAGAAAATAATTATTTACTTGCAAAAGCAAACTTAAAACATAAAAATTCATTTTGAAAATTTTTTTTAATAAAAGTGTTAAAACAACTCAGGACAGATGAGAATAACCTTGAACACCGAGGAGAAAATAGTAAACAAGGAAAGTTGAAATAATCAAATAAATATTTACCAACAAAAACAAAACAAGAAACACAGAATGAGCGAAACAATTCATAGCACAACAACCGTTTAGTGAGCATCATAAACAAGAAAAGGCGGGGGAATAAAAAAAATGCTTTAGTTTCGTTCTAATTCTGGTTGGTAATGATTCCCACGTGTGAAGGTGCGTTACCCAGAATTATGCTAAGGGAATCCTCTGAGGGGGGATTATGGCAACTTATTCTCTCAAAGAGGCTTGGCTTTCTTTTTCCCCTTTTTTTCTGTTTATGGTTTTCTTTCTCCTTTTTTTTTGAGGGGGGATGGGTGGATGTTAAACGAGTCATTTCTTCGTTAGGTAAGTAAGTGTTTAATGATGGTTCTTCCATTAAGATTGGTTAAGCCTTTTGAAAACTAAAAAAAAAAAGTATGTTTGTGCCGAGAAGAAATTTATGAATGTCCGTCTTCTCCTTTTATTTATTATTATTATTATTATTATTATTATTATTATTATTATTATTATTATTATTATTATTATTATTATTATTATTATTATTAGCCCTGAAGAAAAGAGAATACTGAGAAATGAAAAGGCTTTATGATGAAATAAACTCCACTGATACTGCCTTTCTTTTTAACAGAACATATTATTATTATTATTATTATTAATATTATTATTATTATTATTATTATTATTATTATTATTATTATTATTATTATTATTATTATTTTCTTGTAATGAAATGCCAGTTTACAATTACTGTATGAGGATCGGTAAGGAAATGAAAGGAACACCACATTTATTAAAATTTTTTTTTGGACCTTACTTAGGATTATTGTTATTTCTTAGGAATTCTTTGTTGAATGGTATTTGCATTTACTAGCAACACCTAATGAAACCGAATCATGCGTCTTGAAAATGTAAGCAATAAGCTTCGAAAAATGTTGCGTTTGTCTGCTTTAGAATTTCGAAATGAGATGTACTGTAAATGTGAATGAAGAAGAATGCCAGCATATTTGAGATGGAACTTCTAAAGTGGGGTCAAGCACCACAGAGCTCCTGAACTGAGGTCAGCCACAATATTCAAATGATATTTATGTCAAGATCAGTGCACAACACCGAAATCTTCCGTGGAAATCTCTCAGAGGAAGCGCATGTCGCCGTATAAAAATTCGCAGTTTTTTTTTTAAATCGAATCAGAGCAGTGTCCCTGGCATTTCTATCGGCTCAGCAAAAGGGGGAAATACTGGGAAGCATAAAAGACTCCACTTCCGGTTTTGGGGCCTTTTGTAGAAAAACGGAAAGTGGGGATTCGCAAACGTTACCTGACCCCAGCTTGACCCAGTGTTTTGAAGGCGATGCCCTACATCCTTTGAGGGTCCTGTGATTGGTTACTGATATGCAAATGACGTAATATCAAAATTTAGTTTATATTCATTGCATCTTTGTGAGATATCTGCGGTTACTTGATACATAGGTGTGGTTTTTTTTGCAGTATTATCGAGAGATTATAATAAAATGCAGGGTTTTGAGGATTGAACTAAAGGGATTGCAGAGACAGAAACAAGGTACGGAGTTAAGAAATGCTGGAATAGGTAGATTAACCCACTGAAAAAGTAAAAAAAAAAAAAATTAATAGAATCAAAAGGTGAAATTGAAATCCAAAGCATTCGCGTAAATGTTGTAAAGAAAAGTTTCTATTTAAACTGTAAAATGCATAAAGAAATAATCTTACAGTGATGAGTGACATAACACGAAAAAGGTCGAGAACGTTTCACAAAAAAGTTAATCTAAAATAAAATGCATGATAAAAGAAAGATTTAACCAAAATAAATGTGATGCACAGACGTAATATACCACGCGCCAGGAACACAGTGAGGCAAGACCTAGAGAGAGAGAGAGAGAGAGAGAGAGAGAGAGAGAGAGAGAGAGAGAGAGAGAGAGGGAAAGGAATGTATATTCAAGTCTAGGCAGAAAAAGGTCACATGCGTCCCCACACTACGTCTCCCAAAAAGGTCGTGGACTTCCCCCCCGCCATCCCACCCCCGACCCTGTCCACCCGAAACACATGACCCGTCACGCCCGTGGGAGAAACCCCATATGGAACGATTCGTTCCCTTTCTGTTCACTTGGTAAGTAGATGGTAAGAAAACACGTGGAAGCCAGGCGGAGGTGCTTATTCTTGTGATATGTGTCACCGAAATACTTTCCTCTTACTTTTGTCTTTCTCTTTTTTCTGAACTGGAAGAGTAAAAACTGGGCCCGGCATGTGGGCTGGCTGGATGAAACTTATGTTGTTGTGTATAAGTGTGGTATATATATATATATATATATATATATATATATATATATATATATATATATATATATATATATATATATATATATATATACGTGTGTGTGTGTATGTATATATACTGTATATATATACATGTATTTTTATATGTATATATATATATATATATATATATTATATACATATATGTGTGTGTATGTCTGTATGTATGTGTCGTTTGCATAGGTGTATATATACTGTATGTCTGTGTGTGTATTTTTGTGCGTATGTTGTGAAAACATTTTTACATAACACACATATATGTATGGCATGTAAATATTGACGATATAATTTTAAGTTAGCAGGTATATTCATGTACGTTTTGATTTGCGTGATTGTGACTAATACTTGTACTTTAGCAACTTCTGTATAACTGGAAATATAAAAAAAAATATGAAAAATTATGAATTCATAAATCTTGAAGGACGTGTGTTTTTGTGTAATTTGGCATAATCGAGAGAAACGGTCTGTAGTTAATGCAATTTGTGACTCTTAATGCCATTCGTCAATGTCTATTATGTTGCTGGTTGGAGCATGAACAAATTTATGAAATATGATACATGGATTCATCGTTTTATGATTTTCAGGTAAATGCCGTTTTTTATGCTAATCTTTCTAACTGGGTAAGGGAACATAAAAAGAACTTAAGCTTTGCGAAAATGAATAAATGAACGTTATATATATATCTATATATATGTGTGTGTGTGTATACATATATATATATATATATATATATATATATATATATATATATATATATATATATATATATATATATATATATATATATATATATATATATATATATATATATATATATATATATATATATATATATATATATATATATATGTCGTTAGTTGTCATGTCTCGGTATTTATAATTGAAATATTTTTTGCATTCTGTTTTTTTTTTTATAAAGATCAATCAAAATCTAGTTTGAAGTTATATTTTTAGTGATTTAGGATGCGTGTTACATTTAAATGAATGAGGATTTTTAGCAATAAACTTGACGTTCAAACTCCTACTTCAATTAATTCCAGTGTGTATTAAAAAGTTATATTCTATTTTAAATTTGTTTAATTGCATATTCATGTAAGTATTAAGACTCATGAAATCGCAGCGTTCTTAGACACTCCAATGCTCCATATATTTTGTATTAATGTTTAGAACTGAAGGATACACAAAGAAGGTGAAAAAACAAATCTCAACAACATATTTTGAAAGTTAATGTAATCTATATATGTTTAACAGAAGCGCCGTTACGGATAATTCCATTAATATTTGGGGTGTTATTTAGTTCTTCCAAAAATACACCATATATTTCATTAGTGTTCCGTAACCACAATATGTCGACATTCATGAATTACATGAGGATAAGATATAAATATCAAAACGAGCGTGTTAATAATTTCGGCGTATATGTACGTACATGCATTAGTGGGCAGAAAAGTAGATAGCACGATAGATACACATTCGCAAGGACATTTTTATCACGATAGATACACATTCGCAAGGACATTTTTATTTTCCCCGAGCATAAGATTAAAGAATGACGTGAGATTATGCTGTGGTAAACTGGGCTTGCTTCACAGTCAAATAAACAGACAGGCAAGCATACAAGGAGGAACCTGACGTGTTTAAATTCTATTGTTGAAAGATAGCCATGTTTATTTATCCTTTGTTTTTTGTGCATATTTTTAAACGGTAAATTCCTATAATTAAGCCCTTTGAAAGTTGGGGTGTCATGTTTAGTAAACAAACGTTAAGTCTCGGCTTTTTTTTTTAATGCCAAACAAGCACGTTTTGTGACCCGGTCTCAAAGAAAAAGAAGCATGGAAAAATGGGCCTCTAAAATGTAATTGTAAAATTGTAATTGTACATAAATTGTTTGCTGAAATGTCAGAGAGGGAGCACTATATATTTACATTGTCTTGGAATTCATGGGTCTCCCGGACAAAGACTAAAAGTTCCCTGGGGGATTTTGCTCTTTTGGGTGCAGTCGTGAGGGTGTAGTTCAGTGTGATTTATCCTAGCTTAAAAGCTCCCTTGAGGAAAAAAAGCTACGTAATACAAATAATTCAAGCTTTGCAAATTACGTCTCTCTCTCTCTCTCTCTCTCTCTCTCTCTCTCTCTCTCTCTCTCTCTCTCTCTCTCTCTCTCTCTCTCTCTCTCTCTGTTTAAACAGAATGATGGTTACACCATCACAGTCAGATGAAAAGACAAACATTCCCGCTTTATCATTTAGCTCTTCTGGTGTGCGTTCCTGGGTGTGTATGTGTGTATGTGTTTGTTTGTTTGTGTTTGTTATTGAAACAAAAAATAAAAGAGAACTAAAGGAACACTCGTTGGTGATCTTGAAGTGTAGCCAACACAGAAATACACTTTGGGAAAGTCAGTCATTTTCACACCTTTCGCATCTTGAAGAATCTGCATCATTTACGGTTTAAATGCCCTTTTAAATTTAAATTAAAAATTCATTTAGTTGTATTGGTCATTCTTCCACGTGTTGGGCATTTGACAACAACGAATTACCAAAGACGTGTTATAATCATTCAGGTATGAAATCCTGTTTATCTGCATTTTTAATTAAAACATTAATGGAACAATTTCGTTACGGCCCAGCGGATTAAAACTAAAAAGGCGTCTCTCTTCTCTTCGCTTTCGATGGAAATTCTGCCTGGCAATATTAGAACGCAGAGAAGTGAAGGTTCATGGAATGTTAGTAGTTTTTCAATAGAACTGGAGAAAGTGACCAAGTAGATTTCAGGCCTGAAACTTTTTAGAAGGTGTTGCGTAAAATTTACGCGAGTGAGGAAGGAACTTGAGCCGAAGGTATTTAGCAGATATTGTAAAATGCCTCGCAACTTTTCATTGTAAAATAGTTTGTCAATGAATTAAAAAATATAGTTTAAGAAGGAATGGACTCAGTAGTAAGAATAAAATTACTTTTCATTCGTGAGGGAATGAATTCATGTTTTTAAGACTTCAGAAGTTACCAGTAGCATAAAACGTTTGATGAAACTTTCATATCTGCCCAGAATCAGTTTCAGTGCCAAGAATGAAACAGAAACCAAAACCATTGAGCAGGCATTTCTAAAACCCTCTCAACACTTGGAAGAGAGAAAAAAGAATTCTCTACGAGATGAAAAAATAAACAGAACTTTCAAAAAGCAAAATGGTTAAATAAAAGAATAACACGCGGAGTTGTGAGCTAATCCTTTCAACTGACTGAAAGGAGGAAAAAGTGTTGATTTGCAAACATCGCTTGGCAACGGCGCAGCGCCCTCTCAAAAATAATTCCTTTTCGCCTCTGTCGATGTCCTTGTTCTGCGAGAATTTATCATTATTCTGTCGAAGGATCAAATGCAGAAGGATATAACTTCATTCCTTGGTGAGAGAGGTCCTTTACTTTAAATGCATATTTTTATTTGGTTACTCATTGTATTTGTCTCATAAGCTTCTTGATGTCTTGGTAATCTTTTTCATTTTTTTTTTTCATTTTATTCTTATTTGCTTGTATTCTTACTTGCTATATTCTCCAGAATTTGAATCATCGTTGTAACATAATTGGTTATATTAATAGCTATTATTCTATGATAATTAAAAAAAAGTTAATATTTACATCATGTTTAAAAAAAATTATTGCATTCTAAATAGAGAAAAATCAATACTTTTATAAGGCTAAGTAAGAAAACAGGGTAACTTTTATATGATCCAGAATACAAGTGATTAATTTATTTAGCACACAATAGCAAAAGTTAAGATGTGCCAGTCACTAAGTATTGAAGTATGATAAATTATAAACTTAATTTTAGATAAAGCTTCAAATGACTTTGGTATATGAAAAATAAAAATTTAAAGGTTTATTTGACACTAACGGGTAAAAAAAAAATTAACATCTATTAAAACTAACGCGGAAGAGTTAAAATTCATTTTATGCTGAGCAGGAATAAAAAATTTGACATTCATTTCACTCTTAAAACCAGCCTACTCACGATGCCATTTCAAAGGCAAGACCCGGAAATCAAGGTAGTAAGCCGCTTTGTCAAACCGGACGCGGCAGGGTATGTAAAACACGTCGATATTGTGATGCTATATCATATTCGGAAATAACAGTCTATTCCGGCATTTATTCGGCCTCCACAACCTATATTACACATTTTCATGTGATTGGTGAGGTGAAAATGGAATTTTATTTTTCGGCTTTTGATATTAATGTCGATAGTTTTCTTTCGTGTTATATATCTCTTTTTTGAAAGGAAAGGAATTACTTTGATATGTCAAATATCCGTCCCGTTTGAACTTTGGTGCAAAATGTTTCTCTTGCTTTGCTTGGGAGTGATTTAGAATCATATTTTACGTTCTAAAGTACTGTATTTTGTTAGATATAACCACTTATATGTGATTATAATAAATATATCCCATGATTTAGAAATGAATATCACTAAAATCTGATATAATTATCAACCTTTCAATTGTATTAGTTCATTTCTTATACCCTCAGTTTTATCTCAGTTTTGTGAAGTTTAGTTATGAGCATTTTTGTGAAGTTTAGTTATGGGGTAAAGGGAACATTAGAAAAATTATAGGAAGGGGGATTAGGAATGATTGAAGTCCTAAAAGGAAGAAAGATAACCACAGTAGATAAAGGTGAAGGACGAAGAACAAATAATAAAATATTGTAGACCACTTTGCTTTAACTTTGCAGAGACGACAGAAACAAGAAACTAAAAATTATCACCTTCCCTCTGGTTGACGTGGATGTTAATTTTTCAAACAAACTTTTTTGTAAGTTAGAGAAATTAAAAGACAAGACCTTTTCATACATTAAATTAGAAATATTTTGAGCTATTGACAAATTTTCAAGAAATATTTAAGACGAATATAGTTTGGATAAATGTGGTAGAATTTATGGGAAGAGAAATTGAGTCTTGAGTATAATATTCCAGCTGTTTCATTTTAGCTTTTTTAAATACTGATTATCATTATTATGGCTTGGCAGGCCGAGTCCAGAGGTCCACACCGTCCACACAAACTACATAGGCTAGTGATGTCATAAGGCTGGCTTGATATAATTCAATAATGCTTGTTTATAGAAAAATAAGGAAAGATAAACCCCAAGAAATGGATTCGATTTACTGCTCCCATAAATCTATATTGAATTCTTCCCAGCCATCTTGGAAGTGCGCCGTGTCCTCGGTGGAGGTCCTTAACTTAGCAATAATTACCGAGTCCTTCCGTTTCTTATGGCGGAGCAAAGTGTCACTCGGCCGTCAATGGAGAGACGTTATGACTCTCTGGGTTTTATTAAAAGCAGTTAAATTATAAGGTCGATTCTCGTTTCCTTTACACGTTCATTCTCTGTTTCCTCAGTTTGCTCATTTAGGTTCATTTATTCTCTTGTTTTGTTTATTTACATATATTTTTTTTTATCAGTAGCTACTCACGCATAGCTTCAAGAGAAATGGTGACACCGGATATGATATAACATTTGTATGGTAATCATTCATTTTACTAATGCCATGCTTTGTAACCAGTAGACACAAATTTAATGACTCTCTGAGATGCAAATGAGGAAACATATACGATGATTCATTTAACATTTCAAAATAGTCAAAATTATCACTGAATATGGAAATTATGAATAACACGAAAAAAGTGTGTTTTTTTTATCTAGTTTAGACCACAGGCTACTGAACATTTTTTCTCCTCATTTTCACTAAGTATGGAAAGCCAGAAATAAGCTAAAAAAAATACATTCAGACTTATTTCTTGAGCTTCCAGCCTGTGACCAACGGCATCTCTCAAGAAGAAATGTACGGATCTCCCCTTGATGTCTAATTGCTTGCCCTAAACCTGGGGCGGCGCCCTTTGAAGTACAGCTGGTTTACATATTCCCCCGACCATATGGCTGCGTCGGCTAAGGTACAGACGTGAATTACATCGCCATTTCCATCTTTAATTGGATGACAACCGGGTGTTCATTTACGGATGGTTATGTAAGAAATTTACCATCCCCACACTTTTGTACCAGATACTTCAGAGAAAGAACTAAATTTCATATTCTTTGGAATATTTGCATGGAAAAATGTAAAGCTTGTTTATTTTTATTATGTTTTTTTAAGTCACGTCCACCTTTGGTATGCATTTTTTTTATTGATGTTATGAATTTTATAATTATCTTTCAACTTCAAATTTTGTTTTAATCCTTGAAGAGTGGCGACAAAAATACCAATCGCACGGAAATTAAATCTCTAGAATCAGTCAACATTATTTCCTAAACAGGAAATAAACAGAAGTATTAATTATTTGCTGAAGGTTTCTTCCATTAAATGAAATCAAATGAAGGAAAATAAAAGAAATACTGGTATTATTGTAAGCACTTTTTTCCATAAAATATTATCACTGGTTGAATTTCGTAAAAGAATTATTACTTTCTTGAAAATAGAGTATCAGTAGTTTTTGTCTCGATTTTTAACTTACCAAAACATTACAGTATCATGTACTTTCTCTCACACGCATGTACACACACACACACACACACACACACACATATATATATAGCTAGTCTTAATTTGCCACTTTGTTGTTAATTACCTGGCTGACATTTTGGAACAGTGGGTATCTTGGTAATTTAATTAGAACCACGAGTATAAAAATGTAATTAACTGCAAAGTGACTTTCGATGTAGGTCACTTCTCATATAAATTAATTCATTAACTTTTATATTCGAAATTAGTCATTATAACCATAAAAGTTGTAAATTAGTGTTCCTGTTCGGTTCGCGAAATGAAAAAACGAAATGCTATGGCCGCGATAACCGATGCAAGCAGGCAGTCAGATTTGGAATTACAGTCACTTGTATTGAAGTATCTCTAGTAAGTGATGTTTCTGTTCCCCCTGAATCATCTTTTGCTGCCCAGTGGCAGCTCTGCTTCTTTTGGTGATGATTGCTCACAATCAGCCAATCGATAATGCTGTTAATTTGCTGAAAAGTTTCCTAAGAACGTCGTTCGTCCTGGTTCAGTTAATCATCAATTGATAATTATTATCATAGTATCTCTGTGACTAATATTATTGTCTGTCTTGATTTGGGTATATTAGACGTTAGAGAGAACAGGATTAAAGTTATTCCAAGGTTGCAAGAAAACTTTAATAGATGCCGCAATTAAATTTCATATTTGAGGTGAGTCAGAGTTCAATACTTGCCTTTTGTACCTTCGTTGTTGTAGAAGTATAAAATCTTTTCTTTGATATTAGAGACATGGGACACAAGAGTTCTTCAGCTGACCTTTATGAATCTTGTTTACGTTATGTTCCATTTCACTTGTTTATTATCAATATACTTCACTTATTTATTATCAATATGATTATTTATACTTTTATTCTTGTAGCCAGTGAAGATAATGTGCTTTTAAAGTCTGCTTTTTTCCCATTAAATAAGAATCTGTTATCAAATTTACAGTTGCTTTAGAAATTAGAGCGGAATTAGTTAATGCTTTTCAATTGTTTAGATATTATTCTTTTTGTAGGTGCGATTAACTTTTAGGAATTTCGTCGTACCGTACATACTTTCAAACCCTCTTGAAATGTATGGCGGAGTTGTCTTAAATCACTTCTTCCCAAGCACTTGCAGGAATCCTGGTCCTTCTGAAACTTCTGATTTATTTTGGCGACAGAAAGCGCCGCCGAAGGGACAGAGTCAAAACTGAAATTCATTAGTAAAATATTCCCCGAAGTTTCTTCGGCGCAATCGATTTTTCTGTTACATCGTATAATCAAAGCCACCGAAAATTGATCTATCTTTCGGCGAGTCTCTGTATAATGCTGTATGAGCCACGGCCCATGAAACTAACCACGCCCGGTGGTGGCCTGGCCTATATCATTGCCAGACGCAGGATTATGGCTAACCTAAATAAAAAAAAATTACTAAGGCCAGACAGCTGCAGTTTGGTATGTTTGTTGATTGGAGGGTAGATGATCAACATACCAATTTGCAGCCCTCTGGCCTCAGTAGTTTTTAAGATCTGAGGGCAGAAAGAAAAAGTGCGGACGGACATACAAAGCCACCTCAATAGTTTTCCTTTCAGAAAACTAAAAAGCTAGAATAACTGACAGTTTAATCTAGAAAAAAAAATAAATAAAAATCAAGAAGACCGAACACTCTTGCCTCAAGGGGAAAACGCAACCTCCCGTTTGGCCTACCCTGTTCGCAAGAACCCGAGGCGTTGGGGGAAGATACACGTTATGTTTATGTACCGAGTGTGACGAGAGTTACGTATGCAAGGATCTTACCGTCCTGGGACACGGCTTTAGGGATCCAGGGTTGCAGCCGCTGTGGCATACATATTCCCTAATCAGCACAGATGAAATCTTCTGTTCCAAGGCTCATTTAACACAGGAGATGTTCGGTTACACCATTACAGCCGTGGTTAGAGAGACAAGCATTCAGAGAAAAATATGGAAATTGGCCTCTATAAACTAGTGAGGGTTCTTTTCATAGATCCTCGTGGGTCTCTCTCTCTCTCTCTCTCTCTCTCTCTCTCTCTCTCTCTCTCTCTCTCTCTCTCTCTCTCCTCTCTCTCTCTCTCTCTCTCTCAATAAAAAAGGAATGGTTACATCATTGTAGTCACATGTATAGCCGGGTATAAAAATGAGAAGGCTTCTATAAGCAAATGGGAGTTCTCTTCTTTTATCATCCTAAGCATCTCTCTCTCTCTCTCTCTCTCTCTCTCTCTCTCTCTCTCTCTCTCTCTCTCTCTCTCTCTCTCTCTCTCTCTCTCTCTCTCTCTCTCTCTCTCTCTCTCAAAGTACGTGGGCATCATTCACCCACTCTCCCTCAAATTAATGAAAATGCCTTTTACCTGGAAAAATAAGAATACATCTGCCGTTATTGAAGAGTCATTCCAAATCCTCTCGTTTTCCACAGAAGCATTATTATCTCAATTATCTCGGGAATCAGCGATGAGGATTTAATTATCTCTAACAAGCAGCTCAGGAGCCAACGTTAGACATCTCTAACTTATGTCTTGGAGGGATTTAAAAAAAAAATACTAAGATCCAGATTTCAGATAATTAAGGACAAATGAAGATTCCTCCGATTCCCTGAAGCGCTCGTGAAAGAGTCGTGTTTTTTTTTATTGTTCTCGTATGAGGTTAGTTTCATTGAAGGTTTTTCTAGTTCCTTTTTGTCAATACGTGTGTCTTTGTGTTTATGAGTGAGATTGAGTCTTGGTCTTCTTTGTGATGTTTATTGTGAATGAGCGTATGTTTGTGTAAGCTTGTTTGGATAAGCGTTGGTACGTTTGTGGCGTAAGCGGTTGTTTGTGACTATTAATGAATTTACGAGTGCTTCCGTGAGTGCTTGTATGTGTGTGTTTGAAGATTAGCAGTAATTTGCTATTATAACTGAGCCTTTGTATGGATTAGGGTTGTGTATTCGGGTATTTATCCGAGTATATGTGTAAATGTGTTTGTTATATTAGCTACTGTGTGTGATTTTGAATAAGGTTGTGTTTACTCGGAGACATAAATATATATATATATATATATATATATATATATATATATATATATATTATATATATATTATATATATATTATATATATATATATATATATATATATATATATATATATATATATACACACTTTATATTTTAAAGAAAATCTTCGCAACTCATGATTCCATTAGTATTTTAATTTGTAGACCAGTATTTTCTCTAGCTTCCAAGACAGATTTATTTTATTTTTATTTTATTCATTTTCATTACACATGATGTTATTTCGTTTCTCCTCATTGTTTATAATCTTATTAATTATTTGCTAGATATGTATGGTTCCTAATTATTTTGCTGTCCAATATTCTCTTATGGCACTCAAGACAGATTTATATTTCCATATTTTGATTACGTTCATCATACATTTCCTAGCTTTATTTTCCATCTATTACTTACAATCTTCTTTAGTCAAGTCTATATTTTCTCTTCATTTCCTCCACTTTTAAGCATTTAAGCCATATCTCCCCCACAGTCGTTTCCTAAAAGTTTCTTCGTTCCTCTAAACCGACCGAATGAATCATCTAGGGATAATAAATATGATCCCGAAGAGGCTTCTCAATATTTACGAGGTTCTTCCTCGTTGCGTTTATCTCCGGGAGATTCAGACAGACAGACAGACAGAGAAGTGAAACTCAAAGTTGAAGGCTAAAAATACAGGAAGGCTAATGGGTAGTTAGTAGGGAGGCTTTAAGTGAAATTAGGATAAGATGGATGGGGGAAAAGTTTCAGAGGGACAGAAATAGAGAGAGGAAGGTGTAGGGTATAGAATGGATAGATAGAGAGGTAGATAGATGGAGATTGCGGCTGAAAATAGAGCAACACAGACAGGTAGTTAGTAGTGCGGTTTTAAGTGAAAATAATGCAATACAAACAGACAGATATATAAGATAGAGGTTCGAGAGGGACATAAATAGAGAAAGTAAGGTGTAGTGTATAGGTAGACAGGTAGATAGATAGATAGACAGAGACTGAGAGATGGAAGCTGAAAAAAGAGCAAGACAGTTAGTTAATAGAGAGGCGTGAAGTGAAAACAGTAAGAGACAGATAGATGGAAAAATAGAAAAATAGAGGGAGTTGGGTATACAGTAGATAGATAGGTAGTAGACAGATGTAAGCTGAAAATAGAGTAAGACACACAGGTAGGTAATAGAGAGGTTTTAAATGAAAATAGAAGATAAACACACAGATAGATGGGGGAAAGGTTTGAGAGGGACAGAAATAGGGAGAGTAAAGTGTAGGGTATAGATAGATAGGTGTAGATTGAGAGATGCAGGCTGAAAATTGAGTGAGGCAGATAGGTAGGTAATAGACATATAAGTGAAAATCGTACCCTAGATAGATAGACAGATAGATGGGGCAAAGGTTTGAGAGGGACATAAGTTGAGGAAAGTGTGGGGTATAGATAGATAGATAGGTAGGGGCGCCCCCGATCCCCCCGACGAGGTCATTGCAAAGACGAAATCCCGTTTCTTTTCTCAGGAACCGAAGATTAACGCAACTGCCAATATTAAGCTCTCGCAATTGCAACAGGATTACAGGTTATGAAAATGCCGAGCATTTTCTCATTGCTCTCACGAATGAAATGTGCAATTACTTTCGGATTGTGTCGAAGCGGGATTAAGGTATTAAGGAGTAATTAAAAGATTACGGGGAAATGGTAACTAAGGGTAAATAAAAGAGGTATGATTAATAAGAATCTTTTGCTGATTTACCTACTACGGTTTTATACCGAACTGATTCTACATTAATTAGCCTGAGGTATGTTATTAATTCACTGGCTCGGAGCAAAGATTATGGTTAATTAAGGGATTTTCTTCTAGACGCCGTATTTACCTTATTTTCTAAGAAAGAGAGATTAGAGTCTGTGGGAGAATTTATGCTGCTAAACAAACCCCGGAACATAAAATGTTCCGTCATATGTGCGTTTAGTAAATATATCCATAGATACATAATATATGCTATTAAGAGTGAGCTCTAAATTAATTATTCTTGTCTAAATATAACCAAGATTTCTAGTTGCTGAGAGCTCTAGAATGGTTCTGTTATTTATTTTTCTTGTTTTTGTTCTTTTTGATGAGAAGGTTAATATCAGAATCTGAGCCTTAAGAAAAGAGAGTTACTTTCTTATCAGATAATAGCAGTGCTTTATTAAAGGTGGTATTTTACATGACTCAGAAATAAAATTAGATGTTATGTAGGAATGATCAAGAGTGACTGCAAAGTCTGTTGCGTCCACAAAAGTTCTCGAGACCAATGTTCTGTATATATAAGAGAGAAGATTGGTGACGATTTAAAATAACTGAATAAGAGGCGAATAAAAGACTATGATAAAAAAGTGTTTCGAGATGAAACTCATGTCTGCTGAGTTTATTCAGCCGTGGGAATGAGCTTATCTGAAAATTCCCCAGAAATCGTGTAGTCAGACCTTTGAGCATTTCCCATTTTCAAATTGCTGACGACAGACACCCAGTATTGGGGGTGGGGGCTAAGTGCCGTCAGTGCATCTCGTGCGGTGCACTGTAAGCATTACTTAAGGTTCTTTGCAGCGAGCCTTCGGCCCCTAGCTGCAACCCCTTTCGTTCCTTTTTCTCTCTTTCTTCCATCTGACTGTCCAGCCTCTCCTGACAATTGATTCATATTGCAACTGCTTTGAGGTTTTCCTCCCGTTACACCTTTCAAACCTTTTACTGTCAATTTCCGTTTCAGCGCTGAGTGACCTCATAGGTCCCAGCGCTTGGCCTTTGGCCTAAATTCTGTATTCAGTTCAATTCAATCAATCTGAAGACTTTATAAATGGTGGTTGTAACATGCTAAGTGGTGAAGTCACCTACAATATAATAATCGAAATTTGAGTGAAAGGATAACAATAAGAAGTAGTTTTCCTTTTCTAAGGTAAAAAAAGAAGTAGAAAAGCAGATTTATGCAAATTAAATGATATGCTGTTGATTATGCGGAAATATGAGGTGTTCGAGGGTCATTAAGTGAAGTGACGAATTTTTCTCTTTATAATATATATATATATATATATATATATATATATATATATATATATATATATATATATATATATATATAGTGTGTGTGTGTGTAAAACTGAATCACGGAGATATGGAGCGTGAAGAATGTATAATTAAAGGCAAATGTCACGAATGAAAAAAGTGAAACGCAGTATGGTTGCTAGGCCTTTCGACTACAATGCTCCAATTGTAGTCGAAAGGCCTAGCAACCACTCCATTGTTTCACTTTTTTCCTTCATGGCATTTGCATATATATATATATATATATATATATATATATATATATATATATATTTATTTATTTATTTATTTATATATTTATGTAGTGTGTGTGTCTTATTCAGAAGATGAACCCTATTCAAATGGAACAAGGAAAAGTCTACGAGACCACTGGCTTGAAATTGGAACTTCCAAAGATGATGATGTTCATTTGAAAGAAATTACAGAAGAGAATAGGAAATACAGAAGAAAGAGATTAGTGATTAGAAAATAGATCAATAAATTAATAGAGAAGTGGGTAAAAATGTAAATAAATATTAAAGTGTGTGTGTGTGGTTGGATTCGTTTATGAAACGACGATACACGTTCGTTTCACTCCAAGATACGAGCGATTCATTTCCCGACAGTGAGGTCGGACACCAAAATATCACATCATCTGTCGGTGACCGAGGAGCTGGTTACAACAGCAGCCGTCACGCCGCGAGAGGGAGGGAGGGAGGAAGGGTTTTCACGATGTCATTGACAACTAGATCGATGTGTTATATCACAGTGCCGAGAGAACTGTGTCATGATTCAACTTGACGCCATCGGCCCTATTGATTTTGTGTTTAGGAACAACGCGTTTCATTCGGAAATTTGAGTCCTGCTGTCCACCGTCATTGTGTTAGCGTTGCTGCTGCTTTTTTTTTTTTTTGTTTATTGAAGGTTATAATTTTTGATAAAGGAATTGATGCTCTGGTGTTTAAGGTGTAATTTACGGTGTGTCATGAAGTACGTGTATTGTCATTTATATTCTTTTAATTTTCTTCGAGTGTATTCTTGTTTGGTGAATATAATCTCTGCCACTTTAAAGACTGATTTATGGTAAATCACAAAATACCTGCATTATTTTCATGCATATATTTGGCTTATGCTTTGCCAGGCTTTGGCTTATACCAAATGTATTATAGTGAAATGGAATAATCGTATCAATAATAACAGACTAAATTCTGTAGCTCGTGGGAAAAAACTGATCTGATGATAAGAGTACTGCTCACAGACCATTCTTTGCACAAACAGAAACGGACGTGGAAATGTAGCGATTAACGGAGTGATGGTAGATAGAGAAGTTGGCGGGGAATTTAATAGTTTTAGAAGATGAAAAAAATGTGAAATAACTAATGATGGTAACAAAAGGAAAGTAAATATTAAAATGTTCTAAAGTTTCATAAATGTATCTGCACATTTATAAGTGATTTAGAGGATAACGATGCAATGTAGAAAGTATTTTCAAGTTCGTTTTGCAGGTAGAATTGAGTACTTCAGATTAATTTTCTTCAAGCTTTTGCTCGTAAGCGTATGACTGACAGGGTGATTAAAATGGGAATAATGTAAATTTGGTATGTACTGAAGAGAAACAGTAAAAGAAAAAATATTTTTTGTAAAAAAGTTATAGGTTATTGGAAAGTGATGAATCACGCAAATACATGATACATTTCTAAGTATGTATAATGCACATAAGAAGATAATAAGTTACTGGGAAGTGAGGAATCACGCAAATACATGATACATTTCTAAACGCAAATACATGATACATTTCTAAGTGGGTATAATTCACATTAGAGCGTAATAAGTTATTGGGAAATGAGGAATCCCCCAAATAGTGGGTATAATTCACATTAGAACATAATAAGTTATTGGGAATTGAGGAATCACCCAAATAGTGGGTATAATTCACATTAGAACATAATAAGTTATTGGAAAGTGAGGAATCACTCAAAAAGTGGGTATAATTCACATTAGAACATAGTAATTTATTGGGAAATGAGGAATCACGCAAGTAGTGGGTATAATTCACATTAGAGCATAATAAGTTATTGGGAAATGAGGAATCAAGCATATAGTGGGCATAATTCACATCAGAAAACCATTAGCGAAGATAAATTTGGTTATCAAGGAAAATCAAGTTCAGAGAACGAGTACGAGATTTGAGCGTGATGGATGCTGGTTGGTACGCAAGAGCGGAAGTTAGGCGCACATAGTCATTTGGTAATTAATGTAACGGTTCATTAATAAAGAGGTGATTTATGGTGCAGATAAGGCGAGGAAGTAGATGGATCTACGGGGAAGTTAGGGAGAAGAGGAAGGAGTATTGTGCGCAACAAAAGTTTTCAGAGTGTGGAAAAATATTGAGACGGAAGTTCTATTATTGTCGAGGGGTATTGATGGTGTTCCTCTAACACTAAAGAAGAGCGGCAGAATTTGAACGGTTTCTTTGTACGGTATATATATATATATATATATATATATATATATATATATATATATATATATATATATATATATATATATATATATATATAGAAATCATCAACACACAATCACGTGTGGAACAGAAATAAATTTCTGACTCACGTCGGGATCGAACCCAGGTCTCTCAGGTGGAAAGCAAGGGCGTTACCCACTGAGCCACACAAGTCTATCTTATTCACTCAGAAGGGATAATTCGAATGAAATGTTGTCTATTGGGTCATTGCTGAGTCGGGAAGTTGGGGAAAACTCGCTGGTATGCAAGCAGTTAGCTTGCCCAGGTAATTCCTTGGGTGCAGTTGCTCTCAGGTTCCAACTTCTTTTAGACTTGTGTGGCTCAGCGGATAGCGCCCTTGCTTTCCACCTGAGAGACCTGGGTTCGATCCCGACGTGAGTCAGAAATTTATTTATATATATATATATATATATATATATATATATATATATATATATATATATATATATATAAATATATGTGTATATATATATATATATATATATATATATATATATATATGTGTGTGTGTGTGTGTGTGTGTGTGTGTGTATGTATGTTTGCACATATTCATAAGGCCAAAACGGACGCAACTACAATATCAGTCTCAGTTACTGTTAAATAAGGAAATGATCATAACGTTGTGGATTTTTAAATTGTCATCAAATTGAAAAACCGAATAAATAGGTTTGTAAATGAAAAAAATTTACAATGCGAAGTCACGTATTCGAAAATATCAGAACAGAGGTGCTCATGAGTTTTTCATTCAGATATAACGTTTAGAGCGCAAAAGATTGAAGAAAGTTGTTACATTTAGGGAGAGGGGCAAAAAAAGTGTGCAGCAGGGAACCAATACTGCTGGCAGGCATGTTAAACCTTTAAACCTCTGAACAGCTGATGTGCCATTTTTGTTTAGCACCTACCAATATCGAAGACTGAGGCAAAGAGAAGGATAAAAGCAGATCGTAGGTATGAAATATCAATATAAATTGAAAAGAAGAAAGCAAGGAAAGTAATTATCTCTAAGTGAACACAATGAGATTAGAGACTGAAGAAGAGTCGGTTAATGAAGAATGGTAAAAATGCGAAATTCAATTATATAATAAAAGCTAGGTAAAGAAATATCCATTTAGTTGGGAAAATTGGAAAGAAAATTAGACAAACATGTCGGGTTGAAGAACCAGTAAAAGGAATTATTTTTAGTAAATATTTAAGAATAGAAAGAAGAAGACAAAGTCAGTGCTCGATTAACAGATTTTGACGGAAATAAGAAAAACGAACTTCAATATTAAATAAGAGTAAAATTGAGAAGGAAAAAAAAAAAAGATGGAAAATATGTGGAAGGGGAACTATATGACCCCAATAGAGCTCTTTTTAATAATTCCGAAGCACCTTTGAAGTCTTAAGAAGTAATTTTTGGGGGGAATTTTTATGCTCCGGTAGTTGTATAATGAACTTGGCGAAGATGAGGCTACCTCCATACACACACACACACAATATATATATATATATATATATATATATATATATATATATATATATATATATATATATATATATATATATATATATATATATATATATATATTATATATATATATACATAATGTATATATGTATATGTATACATATATATATTGTATATCTGTATGTATGTGGGTGTTTGCTTATCTGCAACATTTACCACCCTTAGATTGTAACAGCAGCCTACGGGCTTCCCTCCAGAGGCAGGCCTAGTTTAACACCGGCTTAGAAACTGCCCAGAATGAGGATATCTGAGGCCCACCTTCAGAATAGTGAACTGAACAGGGTCGTTTAGGGTCAGAACAACAACCTACGGGCAATCCCTCTTAGGGACACTTTTTCTCGGCAATGACCTTCGTATAAGGACATTGAATGACAATGACTTGGTCCGTCAAGTCTAAACGTAAAGCTTACTACCCACTGTTCCACCTTTTTTCATATTTGAAACATTTTACAGTATAAGTACAGACACATTTTTATGTATATGTATCTGTATATTACTGATGCCACACGCAACAATCATACCAGCTGAACCGATGATTTAAAACATAAAAAAACCTTTTGTGCTTCAGTATGCATCAATTCAAAGTAAGTTCGAGATTCACATCACAAAAAAAGTGTGTGAGAGTGAAAGTTACATTTTGAGTTTTAGATAAATCAGTGAATCTTTAAGTCGACCAGAATAGGG
>JANJGK010000003.1:75880560-75893060 GCA_039081455.1 Macrobrachium rosenbergii | reverse complement strand
CGAAGGGGAATTTATAAGTGATAATGGATTGGTAAAGCTCAGTGGTGACGTCGACTGGAGTTGCTGGATAAGTTCTGTGTCGAGGGTTCGTGACCCGGCAGTACCAATCCATTTATCACTTATAAATTCTCCTTCGGTGATAATTCTCCATCGGAGATATTCCCGAGGTAGCGTGAATTTGATATTAAGCGACATTTGTAGATTCATGATTGTATATAAATCACGGTGTGATAAAAAAAATTTCATACAGTATATATATATATATATATATATATATATATATATATATATATATATATATATATATATATATATATATATATATATATATATATGTAAACAAAGTGCGTACTCATTTTCAGAAACATGGATGTACCAAATATGAACAAACCAGTAATTTAAATTATGTTATTCGTAATTTGAAAATTATGTTTAATTACCAGCCACTTAACGATGACCGAACCATATTGTCGATAATCAACAAAGCATTATCAAGCCTAACGTATTTGTTGCCAATTACAGGGACGAACCGTGTACAGGTACACTCGGATCTTTTGTCTGAAAGATAATCAACTCATCATCTGCGTCTGTCATCTGGTATCAGGAGAACCAACGCAATCTCTCGAGACTGTCTGAACCTCGTCAAGAATGAATGCAGACCTCAGAGCCCTACTTGAGAATATATGGGATTCTATTCAGAATCACCGCCGTGTGTTACACTTAAGAAGATGACAGTGTCTTTAGAAATAATTAAAAATAAAAAGAGAGGACCCAGGAATTGCGTCCCACACCCCCCACACCCCCTTTTTTTTTTGTCTTTGTGTACGATGCGCCCGCGGCGAGCCTCCTACGCGTGGTGTAGGTGGGGGGGCAGGGGGCGGCATTCATGTCTCCTTTAGTTGTAAAAGTCCGACTTCTTTCTACCGCCTCTTCCTCTTTAAGGTACTCTTTCCAAGTTAAAGAAGACGTCTCTCTCTCTCTCTCTCTCTCTCTCTCTCTCTCTCTCTCTCTCTCTCTCTCTCTCTCTCTCTCATCCTGCCGCGTTATTTCTGCCGCCGTCCCGCCAGAATTCGCCATTCGAATTCCCTTTAAGGCGGGGACGGATGAGGTGACTTCCGCGCTAAATTTGGAACTGTCTCGCCGCCCTCCGAGACTATTCGTCCCATTCAGCATCCGAAGAATAACCACCGGGCGATTATTCCCCCAAGGAGAAACCGCGACTCAACTCTAGCTCATTAGTTAAATAGGAACCAAAATTAGATTCCGGAGGAGTTCACCCCCTCGCCGCCGAACCTCAGCCGCACGCCATTCCAATACCTCCCCCCTCCTCCTTCCTTCCCCCCACTGGCCGCCTTCTCCCCCCCCCCCCCCCACTCCCATCCGTTCCCTTAAAACGCCGAAATTCCTGAAAGACCGGGCGATAATCACACATTACTCTTAGCGCAATGGAGCGGAGAAAGATTCGGATGGAGTGAAGTTATGCAAGTATTGTCCTTACTTGTATAGGTTCCTTCTCTTGCGTAAGAAGTAGGAGGAGGAGAAGGAGTAGGTTTTCTCACTTTCTTCCTTTCTCTCCTTTCGAGTTTTCCATCTCCTGTAAGGTTGCTATTTTCTGTATTGATTTTTTTCTTCTTCTCTTCTTCCACGGATGTTTCCTGTGTATTTCTGATACTACCGTATTTCCTCCCTTCATTCATTCGTATAGTAAGTATATATGTAAGTGTATACATACATATGTATATTATATATATATACATACATACGTACAGCATATATATACATACATATCTATACATATGCGTATATACATAAACATATATGTATGTATGTATCAGAAATTTATGTATGTGTGTATGTATCGCAAAAATATGCATGTATGCATGCTGCAACGTCATTTAATTTCCTGCACCAGCTATCAGAATCTTGTCCAAGCTCCCTTGCAAGTACGCCAGTAATTAGTTCAGCTAAACAACATTTGGGACCTGAATATTCATAAGTCGTAACAGAAATGCAGATCTGACAAATGGTTTCAGTTAAAATTCCGACCTTCCTTCAGTCCTGTTCTGCACATATTAAAATGAATAAAAAAATTTATTAAATTGTATATTTATCGTGAAACACATTATAATGAAGTCATTGTGATGTTTACAAACTGATATTAAATAGAAAATAACAAGCGTAGTTCAGTAGAAAAAATTAATTTTATTGATGACTCACAGATAATCATGTAATGTTTATGTTTTTCTTTTTCGTAATTTTTAATATGATATTTAATCTTTCTAAATGTTATTGTACAGCCTTAATACCATTGGTAAAACTTTACATGGTAGACATTCAATAAATCCAAGATATGAATCTTTGATGCCCACAATGCATACAGTAAAGCAAAGACCATAAAATAAAAAAAAATCCTTTTCATCATCTCCTGTCATATTGATGAATTAAAAAAAATTAAATCTTCATACATTTGACTTACCAGGGCGAATAACTTCGAGACGAAGAATGATATTTACACAACTCCGTATTTGTGACTAGATGATAAATAAAGCAGACATTAGGTGTTATAAACCAAGAAAAAATAACATGTTAAGTAGGAAATTATGACTTCCTAAGACGCAACACACAACGAGGTACAGTATTACAGTAATATATTCTAGGTATTCGTAATGTAAAAACTGTTGAGTCGAAAGCAATGGAGGAAATAAAAGAACAAAGCCAAGGGGACTTGTGTATAATTCATGATGGCTATTGAGGGAATGTAATATCAGCAGATATGCAGAACAATGGGTTAGGGCGTTCATATATATTATATATATGTAATGTGTGTATATATATATATATTTATATATATACTTATATAAATTATATATATATATATATATATATATATATATATATATATATATATATATATACTTATATAAATTATATATACATACATACATACATACATACATACATACATACATACATACATACATACATACATACATAGGCTACACGAAACAAACAAAGGAATACCAGTAAAGGGAATCCTTGAAAACTCACGAAACTTTTTTCATCACAAACTGAATATCAATGAGCAACAAACTTATTCTTATGAGAAATAAAAAAAAAAAAATACTGTTAAATTGAGAATTCCCCAGTTTTTTTAAATGCCTAACTGCCTAAGTTACGAAAGAGGTCACAACGAAAGGGAAGCAAGCATCAATAATTGACCCAATTACTCTTCTCAAGGTCACCCACATTGACTGACAAGCCACTATCGACCCAGCTTGAGTTTTGCTTTGACCCAGAATTTGCACGAATAATCGTTTCTCTGTTCATTTTTGTATAATTCAAACACCAAAAATTACTCAGGATATAGGACATTCTATTTAATTGCTTAGGAAATACATACATATTCTCTATAAGTACCACTCTTCGTATTATTTATTTAATGAGAGGTTGTTCTTTAACATCACATCAAAATTACACGTCCCTTTAATTTCTGACAATAATAGCGAGGTAATCATAGAATAGGTTATTTTGCCATGGTTTTGGAAAGATAAACCTCCCCCGTAATTTTTCTCGCTTTCCATTCACGCTGCAGCAGATCCTGAAAACTTTCCTGGTTTATATCCCCCAGGAAACTCTCGTCGTTCAGGAAGAAATCAGAGCTCCAGTCCTGATGTCGTCTAACTATCTGCATATGATCTCGGCTGTAATATAAAATTCATGGAAAGATGCTCGCGTCGTTTTCAGATGTGGCGCATCTGTGCATCCCTCACGTTTATGTCAACACCCCTGACAGGCATTTTAGCTTGTCTCTTATTTTGTCCAGGACGAATTGGAGGAGTACCCTCGCGAGCCGGGCGCCTAGGTGTCATGAGTGCTGATTCACGAGAGTTGGTGATGCGCAGCGCCATGGGAGGTCTGCATAGTCGCGCGCCTGTCAAATGCTCTTGCAAGATTCAACGTTATTCTTCGTGGTTTGTGAGATCTTATCTGGATCATTTTGAGGATAAGTTCCTTTCGAAAATGATGCAAATACACCATTACTTTTTCTGTTGGCTTTCAGGCCTTATTATGACCCACTGCGCGTTCACCAGATACCTATGATGCGGTATACGGTTGTTTGTCAATGATAAATGTATTAGTAACAATTAATATGAAATTAATAATAGCAATAATCATAAGGTTTTCAGTATTATTTTTATAGCACAAATAGCTTTAAAGAGAATGCAGTATCCAGAAAACCCCTGTGGAAATAGACATTGCATTTCTGCAATTGCTGAGTGCCACTTAAAGGGAAGATAATACCCAAACGCAACTGTATAAGTTTTGTACTAATTGTGCTCAACTTTAAAGCTTTAAAGTGCATTGGGTAGTTGACTAGAGTAATTCTTGGGACATTTATTCATGTTACATTTACGGATATTAAATTGTGAACTATATATATATATATATATATATATATATATGTGTGTGTGTGTGTGTGTGTCTATGTGTATTCCAGTGTCTATGTGAGGCAGGAATCAGGCCATTTCATTGCAACAATTTCATAGTAGCTGGACCAAATAAAGCTCCCAAGTATCCTCTCCGCCCAACCTAGTACCTGGGGGAACCAGGCACTGGTAGCTGATGACGCAACAGGCAGTTACATAGACTCCACTAAACACTCATCCCACAGCTCAGGGGATTGGTAAGGTCGTGTTTACCTGTGAATTCTATCATGCCATGAGCTGGTCTCGAACTCAAGTCGATATGAAACCATCTGAGCTACCACGAACCTGCGTTTGAAGTCCATGAAATTAATAATGACTTATAGTTAAAAAGGGGAATTTAGATTGACAACATTCTGTAGTAAACTGTGCACAACCGCCGCGTGATCACCGGCTATTGAATATATTCGATTTTTGGCACATTAATTACAGGCAACGTTTATTCAGCATTATTGACCAAAGCTAAAATCCCTTTAAAATAAGTCGGTCTTGATTACTGTTTCAAAGCGAACGGACTTGAATGGTTTAACTAATTTAGTAGTTAGTTTGAACTAACTGCAATGGTAATCAAATGCTACATCATTTTTCGTCCCCCCAGAGATCGTCAACAATCGGTGTATTGCAAAGTGAATTATATTTTTCAATCGAGAGGCTGGTCTATACTATTTGGAAACAATGAAAAACGGATATTGAGCCTTTTTCATCTTGTTTATATGTTCATCAGTCTGTCATGTCAATATGTTATAAAGAGAGAGAAATGTGCGTGGGCAAAAGTAACTTTTTTTTTCATTTCTAGAGCCTAGTAAGCAGGATCCAGAATTTTTTTTGAGTTTATATTGTGTTAATTAAGTTGTGGATTCCGAGAAAGTTATTAGGTGATAATTACCATCAAGACTTTTTTTTTTTAATTATATCAACATATTGTTTATTTTTGGCGCCCAAGGCCATGGAATTTGTGACGCCATTTGTAACATCAAATCAGCCAATTGTTTTTATCTGCTTGCTCTGTCGTTTTACGAACGAGAGAATAAATAAATTTAATGAAAATTACGGTAAAGAAAAAGTGATAATGACAAACATGATAACTCTGGAATCATTGCTGTTAAGAAAATATTCACAGTATTAGTGTTTAATTAGAATTAATACTTAATGCTGTGGTAATTCCATGAATTCACTACATCTTGAATTTGGTGAAGTTTATGCGATATTATGTCTTGCAAATGATCAAGTGCGCATATGGAGTAAGTCACTTACATAGATCTGTGCATGGGTATGAAGGAAATTGTGCATATTCCTAAATTAAAAGATTTGGTGTATAAAGCATCTTTAATGTTCTCTATTTCATTTCGTATAATATCACAGTTGTTAAAGTTATTTTAATAACGTATAGCGATGCCATTGCAATGAGGGACCTTAAAAATACACTTCTTCATTAAACTTCAAATTAGGAAAACGGTTCCTAAAATTAAATTCAGTGGAAAATGAATATGCAAATACACAGAATAGAGAGAAAGATGAAATAAGGGAAACTGAAACAAAATAGAAAGGAATGAAAAAATTAGAAAATATTACTGATACGTAATTACTGAGAAAAAGAAAATCTTTTTGAATATGAAAATATGGAAAATGAAAATGAAATTATGCGCTGACTAGTTAAAGAACAAAGCGTTATCGTTAAATTTTGTCGCAATTTTCTTTGCAAAAGTTATGTTGATCGTATTTTCCATAAGTTTGTCATATTCCCTTTCATTTCCTCTTAATTCTCTGCCTTACTTTTATGAGTGCATGTTTATTTTTCCCCTTTTCTATTGTCTCCCTCATTCGTTATTGTTTATCTTTTATGTGGCTTATGTTATTTTATTTCTATTTCATAAATTAGGTTAACTTTCATTTCGGAGGGTTGCAAGGAAATCATGTTTTGTCATTCGCTTTTATATAAACGAAAATGGAAAGTTGAAAGTAATCTGCATGATTAGCCCTATGTATGCATATATTAAAACTCCAATTTAATCTTTGTACATGCCTTATACAGATAGACGGATAACATATATATTGAACTTTATTTATTATGATTCGTTAATTTATTTACTTTTTCCTTTCAGGTAAGAGTGTTGAAAGTCCCCTCGTAATGCAATGAGTTAAACTGAAAGCGACATGAAGGTAAGCCTTTGTTTTTGGTATTTACAATTACAGTCTCTCTCTCTCTCTCTCTCTCTCTCTCTCTCTCTCTCTCTCTCTCTCTCTCTCTCTCTCTCTCTCTCTCTCTCTCTCTCTCTCGTGTGCATGCATCTATTTACAAAAAGTGTCACTATGTGTCTTTAAGTATCTGTCTATCTATCTATCTATATATCTGTCTATCTAAAATTCAAGGAGAAATCTGAAATACGACAATTTTTCACATGAGGATTCAGAATGAATCAAACTGGGGAGGACGAATGGCAATATTATCTTTGCCCTCTCTCTCTCTCTCTCTCTCTCTCTCTCTCTCTCTCTCTCTCTCTCTCTCTCTCTCTCTCTCTCTCTCTCTCTCTCTCTCGTGTGCATGCATCTATTTACAAAAAGTGTCACTATGTGTCTTTACGTATCTGTCTATCTATCTATCTATATACCTATCTATCTAAAATTCAAGGAGAAATCTGAAATACGACAATTTTTTCACATGAGGATTCAGAATGAATCAAAATGGGGAGGACGAATGGCAATATTATCTTTGCCCTCTCTCTCTCTCTCTCTCTCTCTCTCTCTCTCTCTCTCTCTCTCTCTCTCCTCTCTCTCTCTCTCTCTCTCTCTCAATCCGTCTTCGAGCTTTGATAGAGCAAAGCTCCTTTGATGTCAGGGTCGCCCCGTGGCCCATGATCAGCCCTTTGACCGACGTTATTATTGTTGCAAAGAATGATTACGATAAAGTTTCGCTAATAGAAGTTTCCAAGTGGACAAAATGATAATACCCTAGCCGGTTTAAATTGGTCTCGTATTTTTTTCCATTTATTTGTGTGTAATTATTTTTAAACATATTTTTCTCTTGTATGGGTTGGGGGAGGGGGGTGTTTGAAGTACGTGGATAGGAGATGAAGGATGTAACAATTTTTTTTTTTTTTTTTTTTTTTTTTTTGTAAGTCGAAGCCAAGATATGATTTTCGATTGAAAAATTATAACATTGAGACAGTTTACATTTTTATTTTTATTTAATTTCCAGTGGGAGTTGCGTAGGAATAGCTCGAAGGAGGTATTTACCATTTAGAGGAATCTGAGGTCTGAGATCGAGTTTTTGAAAGGGGAAAAATCATACTGATAATCAGACAATTTACATTTTTACCACTTTCATTTTTGCACTGGGGGGTGCCGGAGCTGTATAGCTCAAAGGAAATTTATGCTCTCTCTCTCTCTCTCCTTTTTTTTACAGAACAACCGAATTCGAATTTATAATTTGAAATGAGGTTCGCGTTCGACTGGAAATTGGAGTGTTCAGTTTGAGCGTTGTATCGTGTCATGTGAAAATGTTTTCGCTCCCAGCGGTTCATTAAAATAGATGATATAGTTCCATTGCTTTCATTTTGTTGTCACAGAGAGAGAGAGAGAGAGAGAGAGAGAGAGAGAGAGAGAGAGAGAGAGAGAGAGAGAGAGAGAGAGAGAGAGAGAGAGGAAAAGTGTTTTTGAAATGAAGAAATGAAGAGTTAGATTAAGAGTTGAAGGATGGAAATGAGAGAGAGAGAGAGAGAGAGAGAGAGAGAGAGAGAGAGAGAGAGAGAGAGAGAGAGAGAGAGAGGAAAAGTGTTTTGAAAATAAGAAATGAAGAGTTAGATTAAGAGTTGAGAGAGAGAGAGAGAGGAAAAATGTTTTTAAAATAAGAAACGAAGAGATAGATTAAGAGTTGAGAGAGAGAGACAGGAAAAATGTTTTTAAAATGAAGAGTTAGATTAAGAGTTGAGAGAGAGAGAGAGAGAGAGAGAGAGAGAGAGGAAAAGTGTTTTAACAATGCAGAAATGAAAAGTCAGATTGAGTTGAAAGATGGAAATGAGAAAGAGAGAGAGAGAGAGATGAAAAGTATTTTTCATATGAGATATTGGTTAACGCCAGCATTTTTATATATGCTAAATGGAGTGAGCTAATCAAATAACTAATACTTTATGTATTGTAATTCTTCACAATATTTAAAAAATTAGAATAATAGATATACTTACATTTTACTGACTAAATACTGCGAGTTTATTCACTGTAAAAAAAAAATGGTAACTGTTAAATTCAGGCTGTCGGTAAATGTTGAATATTTATGCCATTTCCCAAGGCCTGAAGGAATGAATTCAGGCTGATTATCTATTCACAGTTTTCTCATGAAGAGCCGAATTGAAAGGGAAATTTTTCCAAAGTGGTTCACCTTATTTCATAACCATTCAAACAGGCAATACATGAGACCATACTATTATTATTATTTCTTAATAATTTCTTTGGCTGATCTATAAGGGTAATTTTTGAACGTCTTAATCTTTATATAATGTTGATTTTTTATCATATAAATAAAAGGCGGGTGAAACTATGTTTTGAAGTCACGAAAACTGTTTCATGGGCGTCAGATACATTTGTATTATTAGTTTTCATTGGTGATTACATTTGCATTTTCCTTTTAGTTTTCTGTAAAAGTTGTATTGTATCGGCTTTGTCTGTCCGTCCCGACTATATTCTGTCTGCACTTTTGCTGTCCACCCTCATATCTTAAAAACTACTGAGGCTATTGGGCTGCAGATTGGTTTGTTGATCATCCACTCTCCAATCATACCAAATTGCAGCCCTCTAGCCTCAGAAGTTTTTATTTTATTTAGGTTAAAGTTAGTCATAATCGTGCTTCTGGCAACGATATGGGATAAGCCACCACCGGGGCGTGGTTAAAGTTTCACGGGCCGCGGCTCTTACAGCATTATACCGAGACGACTTATAGATAGATCTGTTTTCGGTGGCCCTGATTATACGCTGCACCGGCTGTACAGAAACATAGAACATAAAAAAAAGCAGTTTTATCTGTCAGTAGAGTATTCGATTTTTATGGGAGCTGATATAGTAGAAATGTTGGCTGATGTGAAGGTGAAGGCCAGTGCCTTAGGAGGCGTTAAAGGAAAAGTAGTGAAAGTACATCATTCGAAAGACGAGAGAGAAAGGCCGGCTGACGGAGTGAGATAAATGTTATTGCCTTTTTTCTTGATTTTTGTGTATATGCTACGTAGTATATAAACATTATTATTATTATTATTATTCTTATTATTATTATTATTGCCTTTTTTCCTGATCTTTGTATATATCCTACGTAGTATATAAACATTATTATTATTATTATTATTATTATTATTATTATTATTATTATTATTATTATATTGCCTTTTTCCCTGATCTTTGTATATATCCTACGTAGTATATAAACATTATTATTATTATTATTATTATTATTATTATTATTACTTTATATATATATATATATATATATATATATATATATATATATATATATATATATATATATATATATTCGTGCGCGTGTGTGTTAAAGACAATCCATAAATTTAAAAAAGTATAGTGCATACAAATTGACATTAAACTTCAACAATATCACAGACACTCGTCTTGCGTAAGAAATTGAAAATAAAAACAATCTAATCGGTACTTATTTGTACATTACAATTAAAAAAAAAAATTATTATAAGTGGTAAACCAAAACGCAGCATATGCACAGCATTAGCGAAGCAGCGAATTCTTATCCGCATGAAATATTCAAAAGCTTTGGTTCTTTGTTGCCATCAAGTATTTGTAAGTTGTTCCTCGGTCATGAAATATGCACAGCGAGGGCCGTCCGGACAGCTATCGAGCGGCGATGTGAAGAATGTGCCATGCACAACGCTCTGTTCTCTCTCTCTCTCTCTCTCTCTCTCCTCTTTTTTCTGGATCATAATCGATATTGGAGAAAATTCACCTGTTGCTTCCATTTGGCGTTGGAATCTGTTTACTTGCCTGGTTGTGTTATTATAACACCTTTCTGACTGTCGCATTCTCGTTGCTAAGAATATGTATGAAAAGTTTAATTGTTATGCTTTTGAAATGTATGTGTATGTATATGTGTGTGTGTATATATATATATATATATATATATATATATATATATATATATATATATATATATATATATATATATGTATAGTGTGTCTGTGTGTGTGTCTATGTTTGCGAGTGGTTATGAGTGTGTGAAATAACTTGAAATCAGTTAGAAAAATTTTATGGCAATTCTATTTTTCGTTAGTCTTGATATCGTTGTTTTATTATCGTACTTTTCTTAATTTTATAGCTCCCTTCGATTCACCCTTTCACGGGGTCTGCTATTAACCGTTCTTTAAAATTAGGTCTTTAAAATTAGAACAGTTTTTGGATCGTAAAAAACCGTTTCGAGTATCTTACTTATTCACAAGTTGATAGTTTATTTCATTGTAAAATACATCGTCATTCAAGATAGCATTATCTAAAATTGCGTACTTTCTCAGGAAACAGTCATTTCTAAACCGGTACACAACTTTGAAAATAGTTGACCCTCCTTCATCAAAACTATCAAATACATTCATCTCAATCATTTTTTTCTAAGATTATTGATCATACAGTACATTGTTCCAGCAAACTTAGCTTTCATTAATCAAATGTCATTGAAATTGTATTGCTTCTAATCAGTTAATACATAAGTTTTAGTTCGCTTTCGTGGAATGACATGCTTTTACACTTAGTTAATAGAACTACTCCCTTACGCATGCTACTCATTACCCTTAATAAATAATAATAGCAACCCTCTAATAATGATTCCCATATTACCATCAATGTATATACCCAAGTGATTTCCTCTACATCAATCTCGTGTAACCCTCAACCAGATGAAGTTTCCACTAACATTCTTATTACAAAGTTCACATTCTCCCTCGCATATTCATCACTCACACTTCCCCCTCGACATAGCATCAGCCACTCAGACAACCCTCTTACTCCTTCGCCGAGACCAACTTCATTAGATCTTCCTCGCAAGATATATATTTATATATAAGCGCAAACTCTGCGTCGCGCACAGTACACCGACATGAATTGCCTTGTGCAAACCCCGAGACCTCTGGGGGATGAAAAATGCAGACGGAGCGTTCATCCCGTCAAATCTACTCGTAGACTCCTGAAAAGGTACGAGTACTTTTACGCCGCGTAGAATCCGTCAAAGCCACCTTAATGTATTTAAGAATATTTTATTTCGCTATATATAGCGAACTGATTTCGTTGTGCTATTCCTTTGTTAAAAAAAAAAGTGAGCATTATTATTCCTAAACTTCTCATTCTGTTGTCTTGAAAAGGCAAAGGTATTTTTTTACTGGATAATATATATAATAGTTTTCATATCCTGTCCTTTTTCCCGTCCTGTACATTACTTCGCACTTATTTTCAAATATTTAAACGCCACGTTCCGTCTTTCATCAACTGAACTTCCACAGAAATACGACATTCCTTCTCCAATCTAATATTGTACTACCTTTAATGACCTTTTTCACAAAACAAATTTCAAATGAAACGTCTGATTTAATTATTCATATTATTCCTTCAGCTAAATCTTTTCTCCTTCGCTAAGGCAAACATTCATCAGTGTATTTCCTTCTTTTTTCCTTCGCTAAGACAAACATTCATCAGTGTATTTCCTTCTTTTCTCCTTCGCTAAGACAAACATTCATCAGTGTATTTCCTTCTTTTTTCCTTCGCTAAGACAAACATTCATCAGTGTATTTCCTTCTTTTCTCCTCCGCTAAGGCAAACATCCATCAGTGTATTTCGTAATGTCTATGATGAATCATTTCTCTCATCAACCTATCAGTCATAGCATAGTCTTCCTCCTCATAGCCTCATTCAGACTCTTCCGCCAGTCTTTCCCAGGCGTCGACACAACCCCCAATCAGAGGTCCATCACAAGATCTGTAGATATCGTCGACAGTTCGACAATTCCAGAGACATTCTCGCATT
>JANJGK010000003.1:75868117-75880460 GCA_039081455.1 Macrobrachium rosenbergii | reverse complement strand
AAATATAAGGAGAATAATTACAGCAACAACAGTTGAACCAAATATATCATGCATCTTAAATAGCAATACAAACAATGACAATCTAAATACACACCTCCCGGAATCACTGCTGCATCTCATTAGAAGGTGGAAATGCTCGCCTGAGAAACGGAGGGGCCCCCCCCCCCCCCAACAACCACAAACCTTCGGTAAACCAACGGTTTATTAACATCCGTCGAACCCAGTCCTTTCCCTTCCCTTCGGGCCAATATCAGTTACTCGAACCAATTAGCGTAAATATGGGATGATTACGAACTATATCTCACGATGAACCTAATTAATGGAGTTAATTTGCTTTGTTTTTTTTCGCCCGAAAAATAATCTGGCCTTTTTCTTCCGCTGAGTTAATGACGGAATTTGGAATACTGAATGGCCTGGATGTTAATATATATATATATATATATATATATATATATATATATATATATATATATATATATATATATATATATATATACACATAGGTTTGTGCTTATTTTGGTATTTCCCCAAAAATTCAGGATACCAATAAAATCACTGAATCACTTTCTTACTGTCTTAGTGATGACATCGGAATGAATATATTTATTACCCGAAACCCTGTTTTCATAAATGAAAAATCTTTTGTAAGTATCTACAGCAGATACTCTAAATAAAAAAAACCGATCAATGCAATTCGTATGATAATAATTATACAATTATAAATTTCTTATATTAATATGTATTGTCATCTTCCCCGTTTGTAGATACATTCTTAAGTTGTCTTTCTGTTTATTTGGAATGTTAATCATTTAAAGCTAAATCTTAACAAGAAACATATTTTTTTTGTTAAATATAGCTCTTTTCCCCCTATTGTATAATAAATCATATTATTTACCTAACAAGAGCAGCATTTTTTCCCTATTATATGTAACTCATTTTTCATAATATATAACGCATTATATTATTTATTTTGAATTGTACAAAGCATTCTGTATTCTTCATGTATAATGAATGATATTATTCACTATGAACTTATGCAAAGCAGTCTGTATTCCTAACGTATCATGAATCATATTATTTACCTTGAATTTATGCAAAGCATTCTGTAACATCCTTTGCGCTCTTACTTATTCAAACTTAATCTGAACAAGAAATAATTTATTACCAATCGTTGCATATCTCCCCCATTCCCCTAACGCGCACTGGAACACACTATTTGCCCAGTTCCGAAAATACGCGAGGAATCCGGGGAGAGAGAGAGAGAGAGAGAGAGAGAGAGAGAGAGAGAGAGAGAGAGAGAGAGAGAGAGAGAGAGAAAAGGAATATTCTTACTGACCCTAAAGGAATATTCAAGTGCTCCCTTTATTAAAGACGAGGACCCTTCACATCAAACCCATAACCCAGGAATGACAAATGGGCAATCTCAAGTGATTGTCCCTTCACTTGTGTTAGATTGGATGTGAAATTATAGAAATTTCGTCCAAGAAGCAAAAGGGGAACGTAGAAAGGTCGAAAGGGTTTGGATTATGGGACGTCTGGGACGTTTTCTTTCACTGTTTACTTCGCTTGTTTGTTTGTTTCTCTATGAATAAATGGATAAATACAATGAACAATATCTTTTTGTCTTCTAAATGTGTAGACTCGAGTGCCATCAAAGGCCTTTTATATGTTAAGTGAATGTCAAAGGAAACAGATATTATGAGAGTGTAGCCAGCAAAGTATATTTTAAACATTATGTATTTACTTGTAGTCGGAATATTTTTTTTTACTGTTTTCCAATATTACGAGGTCAGATAACTGCACACATTCACATATGATGCACATATGTTGGTAAATAATGCTTAAGTTTGAAAATAAACCGAAAGAGTGACTGTGAATTAGCAAGTAAAAATCAAACTTTTCATAAATGGAATGTCCAGGCCTGAAAATGTAATTGTTTACAAGTTTATGGTTATAATTATATTTCCTATCTAGGACAGGAAGTCTAAGTCAAAAACCACCATTATTATTCAGAACAATTTCCAAACTGAAAACAACTTAGAATTTTAATTAAACCTGTCGTTTATATGCATATTATTGATACACACACATATATAAATACATATATATATATATATATATATATATATATATATATATATATATATATATATATAAAGTACATATATGTACAGATATACATTTAAGATTTATATATGTATGTCTGTATATATAAATATAATTAATATATATATATATATATATATATATATATATATATATATATATGTGTGTGTGTGTGTGTGTGTGTGTGTGTGTGTGTGTGTGTGTATATATATATGATTTATATATAAGTATATATAAATATAAATAAATATATAATATATATATATATATATATATATATATATATATATATATATATATATAACCATACATACATACATACATATACATAAATCTGAAATATATATACAGTACTGTATATATATATATATATATATATATATATATATATATATATATATATATAATATATATATATATACACATACATACATACATGCACACACACACACACACACACATATATATATATATATATATATATATATATATATATATATATATATATATATATATATATATTGCGTGTGTGTGTGTGTGTGTGTATTAACGGGTTAACATCCCAGATCTATTGAGAAGAAATCAACTAAATATATTTTTGGACCTGACGAGTAAAATACGTAATTCTGCAGAGAGAGACTTTAACTCTAAAATCACGCCACCCAATAAAACCAAATTCTGATGCAAAATGACCAGTTCCCCAACTGACGGGAGACATTTCACCTTTTGACCGGAGACATCGAGAGAGAGAGAGAGAGAGAGAGAGAGAGAGAGAGAGAGAGAGAGAGAGAGAGAGAGAGAGAGAGAGAGAATGCTGATCAGATCTGAATAAATGAATAAATTCCTAGCCCAATATGGGTCATTTCACTTTTGGGACAATGACTCGTTCACTGCAGGCCGACTCGATCCGTTTAAGGAAACGAACGATGAATTGAGGAAAAGGGCAATGAGGTTAAGGACGCGGTTTTAACGGGCATGTGGATCGAGTGTTTTCTTTCGGGGTTCGTTTTCAGACAGAATCAGTCTGGGAAAAACTTTCCTTCGGCTGATCTCCAGAATGGGATGAGATATGAATGAGGGAATATCCAATTTTTTTTTAATATGACATTCTGTGTATTTCATCATCTACTTTACAGATATATCAACTTTCACTGAATTTTCTTTATTTATCAAACTGACCATTTGTTTTTAGGAGACTTCATTATGAGTAAAGAAATAGAGAATATAAACTATTTAATGACATCTCGGAAATCTTGACCGAAGGAAAAGTAATTAAAATTTCTTTTGATCTGGTTACGTCCTTAAGAGGGAAGGAAAATGGTTTTATAGAACATTACGAATGAGTTTGTACAATGTGCAAAACAATACAACCATTCATAACTACGTAAAATAAATTACAATCTCATTCTTGGATTATAATGTCCCTGCAATACTGTACATAGATCATGGAATGTAAACTTTATTTGCACGCTTTTAGAGTACAATTTCTTTCTTTTACTACCTGTGGATTGTTCTTTTAAAAAGGAGATAAATGTAAACAGTAATACTTCCAGTATGGAAAATCACTTTAACAATGTCTTTTATTCACGTCTTCGCGGCTAAAGCTGGAGAAATATGTAATTCCAAAAATCCTGACGCAAAAACAAGGCAAAACACCAGAGAAATCCATGGCTACTTCGTTAACTGAATCTCTCTCTCTCTCTCTCTCTCTCTCTCTCTCTCTCTCTCTCTCTCTCTCTCTCTCTCTCTAACGCACAATAAAGTCAGTCTTGACTGAATCAAGCCTCGGAGTATCGGGTTACACGCCGTGCAATAAGATCGGTTTCAGCACACTCGCGTTCAGTCCAACTATTTAGCTCAATGTTTTACAAGTTCCGACGACGTCTGTGTGGATCGATTAACGATGCTCAACGAAAGCTGTCGAACAATACAAGGCGGTGTCTATTTAAGAGAAGGAAATATTAAGAATATTTCACTTTACCAGACAGTGTCCAGTTTAGAGAGAGAAATATCAAGAATATTTCACTTTACAGATATATCAGCCATAATAGAAAAATCCGCACTATAGATAGAGTATTCCTGTAAATCAGTGGTTCTAAACTCATTTCAAGTCAGTAAGAAAACATATCATGGACTATTGCTTTTTTGAGTAACGATAAATAAAGCACAGACGATAAACATTTTGGACTGAAACATACTTTTTACACAAGAATTACAACCTGAAAATGACCATTAAATTTTCTAAATAAGAACAATACAATCAAATGAATGGTCAGTTATTTATCTATATAAAATTGTTCTCTCCGCAATTTCAGTAAGAGTAACCAAATTACGTGGACCAGTCTCCAGTTTATTGCCATATATAGTGAACATGATTAAAACCACCCAAAATGACACCAAGGACCACCAGTCGAGAACCACTGCTGTGAGGAGGAGGAGGAGGAGGAGGAGGAGGAGGAGGAGGAGGAGGAGGAGGAGGAGGAGGAGGAGGAGGAGGAGGAGGAGGAGGAAGGGTAACACTTATCAAGTGCTGTTTTGAAATATTGCCAGAGTTGGGAGGAAGGTCATAATATCCAGTTTACTCTTATGTATGGGCCGTCCATATGTTGCTGGTGAGTTATCTGATTTAGCGCAGAAATTGGCTGGCTGGTTGTTTATGCTCTCAACAGGCTCCCTACCCGTTCTTGGTTTAGCAAAGGCTGGAAGCCTCATTTAGAAATAATGATGACAGCAATACTATTAATAACAAAACAATACTAAAACAACATCTGCTTGTCTTCAGCAGAAACATTCAGCAGATAAACATTTACAAAGATTATCATAAATTTATGTTGCACATGTCATAAAAGATTTAGGTAAACAACTCACAAACCTTAATGTATAAAAAAAAAAACCAAATTGGAATCTTCAACATACATGTTCCCCAAAGGCACATCAGAGTATTCCTTTATCCGAGAGCAGCAGGCTTAAAATCAGACACATTCATTGCCCAGGATTGACAAATGGGCAAATTCAAGCCATCGTCCCTCGATTGGGCTGAGTCGGACTGGATTTAAATTCATAGAGGTTCTGTCTGTCCAAATGCGATCCAAGGAGGGTCAGGAATTGGTCTGAGGACTGGGACTCCTCTCTCTCTCTCTCTCTCTCTCTCTCTCTCTCTCTCTCTCTCTCTCTCTCTCTCTCTCTCTCCGATCACCTTTATTCACTAATCCATGAGTAACTGGGTTAAGGGACCTTTCCATTACTGTCGTATATTACCGGAATAGTAAGGCTCGTTCATTGTTCTCGCTTTATTCTGGAAAATGGAAAAATGTTTTCTTTCTCTTGGTGAATCACGAGACACTTGATCTACTGCATTATGTATGGAAAAAGACATCGTATTTCTGTTTGTAGATACAGTTTTCAAAGTAGCGTTTCTTACCATTTAAGCTGAATATAAAAGTTATATATTGTTTTATCACACACACATATGTGTATATATATATATATATATATATATATATATATATATATATATATATATATATATATATATATATATATATATATACACATCTAATAGCAAATACACTACCTTTGAACAAACGGATATCTATGCTTTTCTATTCCGTCCAGAGCTTCAGTACTGTGTTTATCATAATATTTGCATAGAAGCATGACTGCCCCATTTCAATGATTCCGAAGTCAGCAGCAACAATAAAAGGTTATCATAACCGAAAACATGACGGCCAAACTGGAAGCTGGTTTACCAAGAAAAGGGAAAAGTTTGCGATCATTCTTTACGTTCCTGACTTCGAAACAGAATCAACATTTGTCATGAATGTCTTGACCATAACGACGCCGCTGTTTATTTCGTCAGTACGCCGATTTTAGATGATAATAACAGACTGAAAATGATACTTTGTTAGACCTGATTTAACAATAACATTTATTTAATGTATGTTCGGATACAAGTACAGTTATCTTAAAGATAAAGCAATGAATAATGGTTAGTCTCTCTTTGAAATTTATTTGTACAGATCATCGCTCCAAATTTACTCCCTCTCTCTAATATATATGTGTATATATATACATACAAATATATATAAAAATGTATATACATATATATATATACATATACATACATACATACATATATATATATATATATATATATATATATATATATATATATAGGTATACATATATTTATACATATATATGTGTGTGTGTTTATGTTATCTCTGAAATACCTATCTACTTTGATGTAATAAAAAATTATAAATGATGGTACATCGGCATTTGAAAGTTCAGGAGTTTTCTACGCTTATTACTTACAACGCCTTCTTTAGCTGTAACCTAAATCTGCCTTTATTACTTAAAGCCTACATGTGTCGTTACCTTTTACATTGATGGTGATGCAACATATCGAGAAGACCCCAAAAAGTAAATCAATCATAATCATTCCATGCAATACCTACTTTTAAAGTTTCATCACTCCTTCCAGGTGAATAGCAGACAACTTTTACTTGATAGACCCTTACAAACCGGAATGACTTCCTTCGCGTGAGCTTAACGCAATAGGAAATCATAAACTACCGTTTCTTTCCTTCTCAAGACTAAGTCTTTCTTACCAGAGACATACTCGATTCCTGCGTCCACAACTATCAAAGAACTTTCGAAGCAGACGTCCTCCCAAACACAGAACTTTGATCCCAGTCCTGTAAATATTTCTGGACCTTTGAGTGGGTTCACACAATGGGTCCAAGAGGAAAAGATAACATTGTTGAGAATAGATGAACAGACTCAGTCGGTGCGCCTCAAAAGCTCTGAACAGGATAAGGCAACAGAGGCGGAATTTTATGAGATTTGTGGTCAATGAGAATATGTGATCAAAGAGGCCAAGTCTCTATCACGAAGTTCAAAGCCTCCTCAGCAGAGGTCAGCCTGAAATCTAACACTGGAAAACACTGGAAATGGTTTTCAGGGGTGAGGGGAGGGGACGGGCGTTGTGTCCCACAGACTAAGGGCTCTTGAGGTTAACTGAAGGATTTAGTAGCCATAAAGAAAGACAAATGGAGTAAACGACGAGTAAACAGGGGTCAAAGTTTGAAGTGAAAACCGGGTAACTTCTCGTCAGGGTTCAAGTACACCGACACACTTGTACCTGACCCCAGGTGAGGTGTAGAAATACATGAAAGCGCTTCGTTCAAGTCATTTCTTTTCACCTTTCTCCTGGCTGATGCATATATGGCCATTACACGCCTCCAGTGATTTGTTCAAATATATACATCTATATATATAATGTATATATATATATATATATATATATATATATATATACATATATATATATATATATATATATATATATATATATATATATATATATATATATATATATATATATATATATATATTATACATTCACACTAATAAATGAGACAAAGAAACTTTACTTCACTGCTATCCGACCTGTGCTTACACAGGAAATGAGAGGTTAGACACTCACGTGGATGGACTGTTTTCTCAGCTCACAGATTAATCCAACGTGTTTGCCTTTCCACTGAGGACCACGGTAACTTCCATTGCTTAACCTAATGATACGATGATATCACTTGATCATTGGCTGACAGTAGCTACGAGATTTACCGGCCGCCACAGAACCAATCATTCGTTTATTTGATTGGTAAGTTACACTTCATTTTCTAGAGAAGGAATTGTTGTTAAAAGTTATATATATATATATATATATATATATATATATACCTGCTTGCGAGAGAGGTGTACACGAGCGCAAAAGGCGATTAGTTATTATCATTACTATTATTCAGAAGATGAACCCTATTCATATGGAACAAGCCCACTACAGGGGCCACTGACTTGAAATTCAAGCTTCCAAAGAATATGGTGTTCATTAGAAAGAAGTAAAAGGAGGTAAAGGGAAATATAGAAAGATGAAGGACAGAAATGCTCCGGAAACTGTATAAAAAATTTTTTTTCACTGAGAATACTTTTATATAGACATAATTTACTCACTTGGTAAAATTTGTCACATAATTGTCACATAATTTTTGTTTTGCTTTACAGTCACGAAAGGTTACCTATTCAACGACATAAAAATAATAGAAATGTGAATGAATTTGTTTATATACATGTCTATATATATACCTCTTTTATATATATATATATATATATATATATATATATATATATATATATATATATATATATATATATATGTATATATATACACATATATAAGCACATACACATGAAATTATCACACGAATCATCATCTATGGACGTTCGCATAACTCAGCATTAATCTGTAATAATCTGTACAAGGTGATGACAAGGCTTATATATATATATATAAATTTTATATATATATATATATATATATATATATATATATATATATATATATATATATATATATATATATCTCGCAAGCCGCCCCCCGTAACACTATAATTAAAGGTAAGTGAGATGAAGTGACCGGCGTAACTGAGACGTCTCTCGCCCTAAATCTCCGTGACAGGTTTAATGCTTGAGAGGTAACGAAAAGGAAACTCCGAGCCGTACAGGTTAGGGTGACAAGGAATCCGCAAACCTAATTAAGCAAAGGATTTCTCCACGGATTCGGGAGGAAGTCGACACCGACACACGTCATCTTTCCGTGTAGGAGGAGGAGGAGGAGGAGGAGGAGGAGGAGGAGGAGGAGGAGGAGGAGGAGGATGAGGAGGAGGAGGAGGAGGAGGAGGAGGAGGAGGAGGGGGGGCGTCTCTTCTAATTGCGAAGCTGGCTGACTGGGAGAAATGACGAATGCTGTTGGATTTCCTTGTTGGAATATTAATTTCACCTATTTTCTAAATGTACACGCAAAGACTTGTCATTGATGATTTTGTGCATTCGTTGAAAGAACACCTTGGTCAGGCGTTTTCTTAGCGAACAGGTGTATGAAAATTTGTATGTACCATACATATTGTGTGTGTATATATATATATATATATATATATATATATATATATATATATATATATATATATATATATATATATATATAATTTTTTTTTCTGGCTCGCATCGGGACCGAACCCCGAAGTCTCAAGTGAAAAGCCTGGCCGTTACCAACTGACCCACACTGTGTCAATATATATATATATATTTATACATACATATAATATATATATATATATATATATATATATATATATATATATATATACATATATATATATATATATATATATATATATATATATATATATATATATATATATATATGCATTTGTAAGTGGAACGGACCAAAGGTGGGTACACCGACATATTATATTCCCAAGAGTGTGATGGGAACTTTCAACACACGTATTCATTACACGTGCAAACTTTTAAGGTTTGATAAACGAGTCTATATACACTTCTGCTTTAAAATAAAAGGCTCATTTATGTTATAACAGTCCTCATGATAAACGGGCACAACAACCTTCAGTGAGAACTTACTGCTCTAAGAATGACAGGAACCATTAAGATTAATGCTTCAATATACGTAAGACATATTCATTCCGATAAGCCCAACATGCCTACTACCTTCCCTGACAGTAGGACCACCCACCACGTTAGAGGGAGGTAGGCCTAACACCGAGATTCACTAGGCCTTACTAGATCTAGTACCGGGTCAGTTTTGGGACTCCTGGCTCTAAATACTGGGTATTTATTTACCAAACGCAGGGGAGGCACCAACACCGGCGTAAAATGAGCGTTGTTCTAATTAACTTCATAATGACCATTAAGCCTGATAATTGCCGCCCGGGGGATTAGATGGCCCGGAAAAATATGGCCCCGCTGTTGTTAGCGTAATCAGGCACGCTGCTGAGTTTGTTTGTTTGCACGCATGCACACCAGGTGTTATTGTACTGGGAGTGTGTTGTTTTTGTTTGTCACCGTTAGACAGCAACAGGGAGGGAAGACCAACGTAGAACAAATATTTACCAGTACCTATTATCTTCAAAAGATGCTCTCTCTCTCTCTCTCTCTCTCTCTCTCTCTCTCTCTCTCTCTCTCTCTCTCTCTCTCTCTCACGCACGCACAAACACTCTCAAGGCCTATCCACCCGATAAATAACCTTTTAGTCACCTACCTACAATTTTAATTCGAAACAAAATGAATGTATTAAATCAATATTTGTATTATCTATAAAATTTAAAAGATGCCCTCTCTCTCTCTCTCTCTCTCTCTCTCTCTCTCTCTCTCTCTCTCTCTCTCTCGCACGCACAAACACTTTCAAGGCCTATCCACCCGATAAATAACCTTTTAGTCACCTACCTACAATCTTAATTCGAAACAAAATGAATGTATTAAATCAATATTTGTATTATTTATAAAATTTAAAAGATGCCCTCTCTCTCTCTCTCTCTCTCTCTCTCTCTCTCTCTCTCTCTCTCTCTCTCTCTCTCTCCTTCAAGGCCTACCCATCTGACAAATGTCTTTTTTGTCATCTTAATTCGAAACAAAATATATAGCATTTAGAGATATAACTCAGGTACATGCACGTACGAATGCATATATGGAAGGTCCATTTATGCAAAATTAGTTACTGCAATGACAATAGCTATAGTATATACAAAACATGAAAACATAAATGACGAACAAAATACAGTTTATATAGTTATATGAATTAAAAATTGCCGTATATGAAAATGTATGGATTTGCATACGGATTTACCCTAGGAAACGTGAAGCCTCATGGATTTGCATACGGATTTACCCTAGGAAACGTGAAGCCTCATGGATTTGCATACGGATTTACCCTAGGAAACGTGAAGCCTTATGGATTTGCATACGGATTTACCCTAGGAAACGTGAAGCCTCATGGATTTGCATACGGATTTACCCTAGGAAACGTGAAGCCTCATGGATTTGCATACGGATTTACCCTAGGAAACGTGAAGCCTCATGGATTTGCATACGGATTTACCCTAGGAAACGTGAAGCCTCATGGATTTGCATACGGATTTACCCTAGGAAACGTGAAGCCTCATGGATTTGCATACGGATTTACCCTAGGAAACGTGAAGCCTCATGGATTTGCATACGGATTTACCCTAGGAAACGTGAAGCCTCATGGATTTGCATACGGATTTACCCTAGGAAACGTGAAGCCTCATGGATTTGCATACGGATTTACCCTAGGAAACGTGAAGCCTCATGGATTTGCATACGGATTTACCCTAGGAAACGTGAAGCCTCATGGATTTGCATACGGATTTACCCTAGGAAACGTGAAGCCTCATGGATTTGCATACGGATTTACCCTAGGAAACGTGAAGCCTCATGGATTTGCATACGGATTTACCCTAGGAAACGTGAAGCCTCATGGATTTGCATACGGATTTACCCTAGGAAACGTGAAGCCTCATGGATTTGCATACGGATTTACCCTAGGAAACGTGAAGCCTCATGGATTTGCATACGGATTTACCCTAGGAAACGTGAAGCCTCATGGATTTGCATACGGATTTACCCTAGGAAACGTGAAGCCTCATGGATTTGCATACGGATTTACCCTAGGAAACGTGAAGCCTCATGGATTTGCATACGGATTTACCCTAGGAAACGTGAAGCCTCATGGATTTGCATACGGATTTACCCTAGGAAACGTGAAGCCTCATGAATTACGAAAAAAGTGGGCTCTAGAACAAGAGAAAAAAAAAAAAAAAAAAAAAAAACAGAAGAGAATACATGGCAGGCAAATTATTCCTCCCTCCCTGACTCTGTAGGGGGAGGGAGGGTAAAAATCTACTTTAATGAGGGACCCAGGAAACGTGAATTTTAGGTAAATTACGAATAAAATGGGCCCTGGTCTTAAAGAACGAGAGAAAAATTCTAAACTAAAACAGAAGCGAATACATGGCAGGCGAATCATCCCTCCCTCCCTCCTTCTGGGGAAGGGAATGGGGGTAAACAAAAAATCTCCCTTAATGAAGGACCAACAGCCAGGGCCCCCTCCTAAAAAACCTAGTCCACTGATTCCTGAAACGTCAATCAGCCGCTCACCTCGGAGACCCCATCAGAATCTCCTTAAAATGCCCGAGAAGTGACGATCTGGGCCTCCATCAATCACGTCAGCGATTCGGAGGAAGAAACTTAAGACTGTTGGCCGAGGGGCTGTGCTGCTCTGGGGTCGTCCTCCACTTGACACTCCTTCAAGGACCTTCGGGAGTGTTTAGAAGAGATATTTGTGCCTACGGGCGGG
>JANJGK010000003.1:75853583-75863017 GCA_039081455.1 Macrobrachium rosenbergii | reverse complement strand
CAATTAATGGATTGGTATATGGACCTTGGAGAAGTGCTGGAAATTGTTTTGCATTATAATTCATATTCATTACCTAAATGAAAGTTAACGCTTTCTGAGAATACTCATGCATGTTTGTGTAATTAAAGCGGTAATTCATTTGACACAGAGGGAAGTTCTAGAGAAAAATAATCGTGATACCAAGGATACATGACAGAGTTTATTGGAACTTTTTTTCAGTAAACAACATCTGTGACATGAATGATTAGTACTTTTTACTACTATGGTTTACTTTGTATGTATATACTGTATATGTATATATATATATATATATATATATATATATATATATATATATATATATATATATATATATCACAACTTTTTTCTTTTTTTTTATCCTGCCATAGCTTCAAAGACGTTCCTCTCAATTCGCAGAAGTAACTCTCTGGAATAAACGCCTCGCCTTAGGCGAGCTAAATGTTTCGTATGAGACACGCCACTGCGCATCCATTGAAGTACGTAAAGGAGACATATAGAAGAAGAAGAAGAAGAGGAAGCAAAAGGTCATCTTGAAAGAAGAACATTTTGAGCTATAGCCCGTGCACGTCTATAGACAGAGGGAGGAACCTCCCTCAGAGACAGAAGGAAAAGATGTCCCTCAGAGGAAAAGGAGCTTTTCAGAGGCGATAGTCCCTTTGGAGCAAGTCGTTTGGAAAGACGATAGCGACGATGTTATGTGTCTCTCTTAAAATACTGGAGGGAAGTCATACGCTGGTTCTCCCCTTATGGGAGAATGTTTTCGTTTTGCCTCCTTTCGTGATCTCAAGGGAAGTGGCCGTCTTCGCACGTGTCTGCGTCTCGTATGTTACCGAAGAGTAGGTTGGTGTTCGTCATTCGAAATCTGATGTGTGAAGTTTAATGTAGGGTATAAATTGTGTATGATCCTAAATTGACATTCAGTGGGAACCCAATTTTGTTGGTAATGGAAGTGTACAAACGTATGTGTGGATATACAATATATATATATGTATATATATATATATATATATATATATATATATATATATATATATTTATATTCTCTCTTTAACAACAAAATTAGGTTCCCTTTGAATGTCAATTTAAGATCATACACGACGTGTAACCTACAGTAAACTTCACTCATAATTTATATATATATATATATATATATATATATATATATATATATATATATATATATATATATGCGTTGTTTGTGTGAGTGCACCTGTGTATTTGTAATAGAATTTGACTTATAATTGGTAAGTCCAAGTTCATTATAAGTGTTTCATTAAATTTGTGGTTCACCGCGTTTAGTATATGAAAGTTAGTACATTAGTTAATGAGAGCTATGTGAAGAGATAATGCGTTGATACTAGGACTGCAATTGGTTATCTCCATCTCTTGTTTGGTTCTGTGGATAAGTTAATATGGTCACTCTAAGCTTGTATTATCGAGTTCTCACTGTAATTACACACGTCTTTATAGTGCAAAGCTTTCTTAAGCAAACAGATTTGAGCTTGCACATTCCGATCTCTAGTCGTTAAAAAGCAAAACATAAAACAAAACAAAAACAAAAAAATAAGGCCAACCACAAAAAGTAACGGAGATAATAATAATCAAAATAAAAATTGGAAATCATATTGATGACACACACACACATATCTCTCGTCGTTACGGTAAAAAGCAAAATAAGAAAAAGGGCCAACCATAAAAGGCAACAGGGATAATAAAAAACAAAAGAGAGAATTGTAAAATCATATTAATGACACACACACACATATGATTAGAACCATTTCCGTGTCTTTTCAACCTCACGCGTAGTCTGCAAAAGCTTTTTTTTTTATGATTTCGACGTCTCTTCTGGGAGACACTTCCCTGCTGAAGGGAGTTTCGGTGTCGGATATATTTATTTTTCTGTTCTGGTTTTTTTTTTTTTATCTTATTTTGGATGTTATTCTTGCGACATCTCCCATGAATCAAAGACACCCTCTTCGTGACAAAAATATCTTCGACAGAATGTTGGAATAAATCTGACAGTTCAGGAAGAAAGGGAAACTGGAAATCTTAATAATTTTTGTTTTTCCGTCAAGGATTTCATTTTCATAAGTCGCGAAACTTCTTATTTAGGTGAGATGTTACAATATTTTCAGTTATATATTGCAGACGTTTGCTATGAACAAGTGTAATATTCTGCGCATATTTGGGTAGTGTATTCATATGTAAACAGATGAAATTTAATATGCTCTATTTTTAAATATTATCCAAAATGAACATTCCACCTCGACTTATACTGGTTAGATACTTCCAAGCCATCTACTCATCTCGTAATGAACAGACATAATTGAGTGTTGCTATTCTCATTTCGGCAAGAAGCATCTTGGGGAACATCTTCAACCCAACTGCGCAATACTGCAATAGGTAATGTTGCCATTCCATTGCACAAAGAATTCTTTCTGGGAAAATTCAGTTCTTGATATTACTAAACAAGCAGAATGTTTTCGCCCAATGTGAAAGCGAGAAGCTAAGTTGAGGTTAAAACAATTAGATTTTGTTATCCAGTGAATGCAAACATTACAGAAGTAAATGAAATGTCAGCAAGAACATGGGTTAGGCAAACAGAACAAAACTAAAAAGTAACCAAGAACTTGAGGCAGAAAAGGTTAAGTTTCGGAAAGTAATGAATTACAAACTTTGAAGTTGCAGCCTCAAGAGAGTCATGCTACGTTGGAGTCAGAAATATTTAATGTTTCCTATAAGAAGGGGACGAAAAACCACACACACACACATACACACAGAGAGAGAGAGAGAGAGAGAGAGAGAGAGAGAGAGAGAGAGAGAGAGAGAGAGAGAGAGATCTTATAAGTATCTTAGGAATGGTCTCGTCCCGAAGGGGTGAGGATTACCTCGTCGAGGCCATCAGTTTTAATGGTATAACTATTAACAGAGTAGCGAACACTCACGTTTGGAATCGTCCTCTCTCTCTCTCTCTCTCTCTCTCTCTCTCTCTCTCTCTCTCTCTCTCTCTCTCTCTCTCTCTCTCTGCCCAGCCGCTACCCACAACGATCATTAACTACTAGGTACCTACTTCAATGCTTAGGTCAACAGAGACATAGTACAGTATATTTTAAGGATCGCGCTTATATCGTCCCTCTTCTTCCGGTTCGAGGATCGAACGCTGGTTCTCAATTAGGGAGCTTAGTGAAATATCACTGTGCCACGAAGTCGGCCGAGAGAGAGAGAGAGAGAGAGAGAGAGAGAGAGAGAGAGAGAGAGAGTGGAATTAGGATTTAAAGTTAAAGGATGGCATTAGATCAAAGCACCTATTTAATTACAAATATTCATATTTGATTACAAAAAAAAGTAGTAATAATAATAAAGTTTGGATTGTCACTATCATAGTGACAATAGTAACTGTTAGTCACATGATAGTTACAGAATTGCCAACGACTAACAAGGGCGGCAAATTGACTGTTAAAAAGTAAAAATAAAAAATCTCTGATATTAAAAATCAACGAAAATAACATCATCATTATAATCAAGGACGGTCGAGATTCTCACGGTATAAAAAAAAAGAGAAAAATTCGTTATATAAAAATGGAAATGGCGTACTTCCGCCATAAAATGCCCTTCTATTAGATATCTGAATTAAGAAAGAAATATCGGAAGCCATTATTTCTTGGCGCCGGAAGAAACAAATCCGAATTGGAAGACGCTGCCTCCTTTAAACCAATTCCCAATAAAAACAACAAAGCACAGATAATGGCCTTCCTGTCTCGCATCATAAGCCCCCTTCCACCCCTCTCCCCTTCTCCCCCCCCTCTCCTCTTCTGCCCCCCTCCCCCCCTCCTTCACCCACCTACTTTTCGCTTTTTCATTGTATCGACTTTTGTTTTCTTTTCCCCTCATTCTTTGTAATCTCCCTTTTTTTATATCCTTTTTACTTCAGTTTTTTCATTATATCGACTTTTGATTTCTTTTTTCCCTCTTTTTTGTAATCTCCGTTTTTTGTATTTCCTTTTTAATTTTCGCTTTTTCATTATATCGGCTTTTGTTTTCTTTTCCCCTCTTTTTTGTAATCCTTGTTTTATATTTTCTCGTTTACTTTTCGCTTTTTCATTGTATCGGCTTTTGTTTTCTTTCCCCTCATTTTTTCAATCTCATTTTCCTTTTTACTTTTCGCTTTTTCATTATGCCGGCTTTTGTTTTCTTTTCCCCTCATTCTTTTTAATCTCCTTTTTTCTTTGTATTTCCTTTTTTTTTTTTTTTACGGCTCTTCGCTGCAGCCAGGCTCTCTCAAATCGAAGCCGACACTTTCCAAAGCCAAATGCTCCCTTGTCACCAAACATCAGCTTGGCCCTACCGGCGAACTCTACGAGGGCGAAAATATGTGAAATAAAGTTATGCTATGGCATTATGGGGGGAAGAAAGGCAAAGGCTGCAGGGAAATGGTGCTGCTTCTATGGCGTCAGGGAATATATATGCCGAAGCGTCGGATGAGCGATGGCACCATGCTTTGACGCACGAGGTGAAAGTACCTGGGCGGGGGGGGGGGGGAATGGTGCTTTTCATTTCTAAGATGTGTTAAAAAGAAACGGGTAGACAGACGTACAGACAGATTGACAGGGGGAGGAGGTAGGGAGTGAGACGTCCGTGAAGCCTTTGCGTATATGACTTTCTGTGGGAAGGTTAGCTGATTGTCCTTATGTAGCCAAGAACTATATGAATAATTAATGAAAACAAAACGAGGAAAACAGGAAAATTAGGCAGCCTTTGCGACAAATGGAGCGATAGATCCACCGGTGCCTTCAATACATTTGTATGCTCAAGTAATGTTGTTCAACTGCAGTTTCCACGCTGTAGAAAATACCCATTTCCTATTTTATCTACATTGTTACTATCAGACTTTTTCGCTCTTTTCACATTGCACTGGTCATATTTCTTCATCAGGTTTTCATATATTCTCTTCAGCTTATCGTATATTTTATTTAACTTATCATACATTCTATTTAGCTCATCAATAGCTGACTCCCCAGTAGAGTATTGCCTCTCAATTCTGATTTAATGCAACTAAGTGGCGGCACCTTTGAATCACACTTGTGGGCGAGACCTTGCCTTGGGGCACAATCCCGGTCACTGGATACCTGGTGTGCTTTTCCCTCATTTGATACCGGACTCGAAATATAATATCCTTGGGGTTAGAAGGTTTATTAGGATCAAAGCCACACCGACTGTGGGAGTGAGAGGAAACGGAAACAAGGAAAGAGTCCTGTAGGATACTACGTACCAGAAGGAGAGAAACGTTCCATTATTCAGTCATTCCAAGAAGTGGTGACCTCCACACAGATCACGATTGATGCTGTGGCCTGGCGTGTGTGGATTGGCCCTTTGTGATGTAGAGAAACGAATTAGTACCTGCAGGGTTGAGGTAGAGAGGCCAGTTTACGGAGGTGAAAAGGAGGATCTAGATTATTATTATTATTATTATTATTATTATTATTATTATTATTATTATTATATTCAGAAGATGAACCCTATGTATATGGAACAAGTCTGGATGGGCCATTGACTTGAAATTGAAGATTCCAAAGAATGTGGTGCTCATTAGAAAGAAGAAAGAAAGAAATAAGACTGGGAAACTGTACTGATTCTTTGCTGAGACAAACTGTCTAGTGCAATATGACGATCAACACTTGGGTGGTATTCATTTCAGTGATTGTGTATTAGCATACGATAAGAAAAATGTTTTTTAAATTAATATACCGTGATCTTGTTCAGCAATTAAAAAAGGTAGTTGTAATGCTATGATGCTCATTTCGGTCTGACTAGAAAACTGAACACAGGAACTGTATTTTACTTTAGTGTTTTCGTTAAAGCAAAATAAAAAATAAAAATTAATGGTTAAACTGACGAGCAGAATTATGCCAAAATAAATCGGACATTCCTACGCTTTACAGAAAATAAAATTTTCGCCAACAACAAAATAATAAGATTTTTTTGCAAGATGCCAAACTTCCGTAAAGTGTCTTTCTAATTGTTGTATATTTCCTTGTGACAGCCGTTACACGCTAAATCATTTTGTCGTCCTTTTTTTGGTACAGATGTACTATATACTTATTTTAAAGATTGCTTTCATTTCCTATGCCTGTAATAATTAGTTATTTCATCATACTGGTAGTTGGTTTCAGTTGTAGCATGGAAATATACAAATGACCACTTTTATCCTTAACAGATTTTTATCTACATTCAAATTAAAAATGTAATGAACGTGATGTACATGTTATACTTAATATATACAAAAAATTATTGAATTACAAAATTATTTAAATTCTGCCGGCGCCGTGTACTAATATAATAGTATTACGCCATTACTATTCTCTTCCATAATCTCTTAAAGAGATTTGCTGTAGGTAATTGTAGCCGTGAAACCTCAAGTTGAGGGCTTATTACGTTACATAAAAATCATCTAAAAATTGAAATTACTTTCTATTTCCCACTATGGTTTCAACGTGACCTCTCAATAAGAACAATCTAATTTCTAGTTACCTCTTACATCAAAAATGGAATTCATTCGTTGAATAAGAGGATTACCATTCACCGTAAAGAGATATACAACTAATTCCATTTGTTTCAGGGTAGAGTGAGTGTAAGATATGAAGGGGAGGTTAAGAGAGGAGTTGAGGAATTGGAGGGTGGAGGTTGAGGGGGAGAGGATGGCTTTCCTCAATTTTGGAGAGCTTTCTCGAGAGAACATCCGATAAAACGATTAAAAGTGTTCTGAATACGAGTGGACAGAAAAGTCGAAGAATTGTGAGGGTGCAGGGAGGATAACTTTTGGCCTAAGTCAAATATTTTCGTAAACCCTCATTTTCGATTAATTTTGATGATACGGGAGTTACTTATAGGTATGAGTGTATATTGCGCAGACATGTAATTACAGATACATGATTGTTTGTATTATATAATGTATATGTATATATATATGTGTGTGTATATATATATATATATATATATATATATGTATATATATATATATATATATATATATATATATATATATATATTTTACAAACAATCACGTATCTGCAATTACAAGTCTACACAATATATACACGCATATATATATATATATATATATATATATATATATATATATATATATATATATATATATATATATATATATATATATATAATTCCCGTATCATCAAAATTAATCGAGATGAGGGTTTATGAAAATATCTGACTTGAGTCAAAGGTTTTCCTTTATATATATATATATATATATATATATATATATATATATATATATATATATATATATATATATATATATATATATATATATATATATATATTTATATATATATACGAGTATATATATATATATGTGTGTGTGTGTGTGTGTGTGATATATATATATATGTGTGTGTGTGTGTGTGTGTGTGTGTGTGTGTGTGTGTGTGTGTGTGTGTAGTAATTGACGATTACTATCGTCAACAACTACAAACCTAAATTTCCTCTGGTTCTGTCACCGTCTTTCTCATAGCTTCCAGATGGCTTTGCCTTTCACCGTCTATGGAAGAACTTTGTAGACCTAGTCATTTGTGACTTGGAGTTAGGAAGTTACGATTTACCGTCATGAAAGTGATACCAAAAGCATATAGTTGTCTTTGTATCATTTACGCTGCGATAACTTCTCTTATAATGGGTCAGCACTCAACAAGTTCCTCCCCAAAGCTCTCAACCTCTAGATGGGTACTTAACAAATTTATCTACCAAATATTTTATCGAGATCAAACCAGACTGTTGGTGCCACATACACACGAACAATTTCAAACAGACACGTGTATATATGTATATATATATATATATATATATATATATATATATATATATATATATATATATATATATATATATATATACACACACACACACACACACACACACACACACACACACACACACACACACACACACACACACACACACACACACACACAAACACTCTCACAGAAACGGGTTACGTCTTAATGTAATACTAAGAATTCGCAGCCTCCCCCACCATCAAACACGAGAGGTTCCTTGGCCAGATCTGGATCTTCCCTAAAACCATATTATTTGCTACCAGCCACGAGACCCGCCCTGCTAATAGGCAAACATGCAAATAAACGGGAAAACATATAAGCAAACATTTAAAACCGTAACTTCCTCCTACTTCGTTGACGGATATAATAATAATAATAATAATAATAATAATAATAATAATAATAATAATAATAATAATAATAATAATAATAATAATTCACAGTTCAGGTGTTCGAAAGTCTTTGCTTTTGTCTTTTACATAGTAATACAGTTTACTATATAATTGCAGATTTTTCTTACACAAACTGTTTTTCACGAGATTGTGAATTTCTTAGCAATAATAATAATAATGATAATAATCAGTAAACGAACTGACAACGAAATAACATTTCATAAAAAATTTTTCCCTTTTTTTTTTTTCTTCATAAAAGCGTTTATATAACAAATTGCCATCACACCATTTACCTAATCACGCAGTTTGCATGTAGCTCAAACGGGAAAATGATACAGCAACGTCGAAAATATTAAATTTTTCCCTATTTACGGACACATCAGTCGGAAAATATTGCAGCGTGCAAGAACTAATATGCATTTTATTAAAGTGCTACACTGCACGAGCTTATAATCATCTCTGGGGAGTACGGCTCTCAAGATGAAATAATGATATTATTATTTTTTCGCAGCAAAATTAGGTTAGTGTCGAAATGTATGTCCCAGATACACTCACCCTTCTTTATATTTTCTTCTTTTCTTTATTCGGAAGGTCTGTTTCGTTCCCTGGATTAACTAGGAACATGTTTAAGAAGGAATTTATCCGGTTTTATGAAGACATTGTGATCAAGGGACCGAACGTTTTACCAACTGGATATCACGCGTAAAAAGAGGAAAAATATAAAACTTGAACGTAAAATGCCACCTTCTGGCAATAGCAGGAGCTTATATCATGTAAAAAAAAAAAGGTAGGAGAGGTGACGCATGTTCATTCTGAGATGAAGTGTTTTAACTTTTACTCCGGTAGATTTACGCAGGTAACCAAAGAGTGAAGGAAAGATAAAGATACCCTGCGGTTTGTACAAAAGTATACCTAAATATGTACAGTAAAGCATTATGTGTATCCACATGTGTGTATATATAATTAGAAATGCAAACGTAACTTCTGTCAAAATACAGATAGTTATTTAAAATTCTATTTAATTATTATATTAAGGAAACTTTGCCAAAGGATTATAATTATGCATAAAGATGACGGGAGCTGACGTGAAAACTGTCTGTGTATGTCATAAGCAGGGCAATTTAAAACAGGCTCTTTCTCACCAGTTTGTGATATAGGGGAAAAATAT
>JANJGK010000003.1:75841083-75848583 GCA_039081455.1 Macrobrachium rosenbergii | reverse complement strand
CTTTTTTTAGGAGAGAGAGAGAGAGAGAGAGAGAGAGAGAGAGAGAGAGAGAGAGAGAGAGAGAGAGAGAGAGAGATAATCAGATTGAAACACTACATGGAAGTTTACCCGATCTTTTGTTATAGTATTCAAATTATTACTTTTGTATGGAGAGAGAGAGAGAGAGAGAGAGAGAGAGAGAGAGAGAGATGAGAGAGAGAGAGAGAGAGATATGATTAGATTGAAACGCTACCTGGGAGTTTACCGGTACCCGATCTTTTGTTATAGCATTCAGATTATTACTTTTTTTAGAGAGAGAGAGAGAGAGAATCAGATTGAAATGCACCCGGAAGTTTAACCGATCTTTAGTCACGGCATTCAAATTATTACTTTTGTATAGCATGAGAGAGAGAGAGAGTCATTTCGAATCCGCGAAAGGAATAAATACAAACCGCTACATTATTGCGGAGTTGTCTTGCATTACCCGAAAGGACAAAGAGGGAGCTGGAAAAATATTCTAAGGAAATGGTGGGGTGAAATTCAGGGATGATACCAGAGAAGCCTGCTGGCAAATCTCTCAGCTGCAGACGTCTAAGGGAAAGAGTTTTAAGGGGAAGAAGGAATGAATGAAGATGCTGCGTTGCTTAGACTTTGCTTTTTCTCGTTTTGTTTTTCTCTCTCTTTTTTGTTTCTTGTTTTTCTTTGTTTTTCTTTTCTCGAAGGCGAAGGTTTTCAGCCTTTCTTCGTTTGTTTTCACTTATATTTGTTTGAGAAAGAAAGAAAAATTTATTGAGAAATAAAGTTAAATTATTTTCACTTTAGATGTACACAGTATAATGTTTTATGCTAAGGGACTGTTAAGCCATATTCTTTTGTGTATAAGTATTGCTATAGGAAGCAGTTATAATTATTACCTTAGTTCTTACAGACATACTTTCATGCGTTTTTATAACTAATATAATACATATATATATATATATATATATATATATATATATATATATATATATATATATATATATATGTATGTATGTATATGTAAATGTATATTTATGTATATAATGTGTGTTTGTATGTATGCATGTATGTCTTAGTAAATGCATAAATGATATACGTTATTTACTGATCCATTCAAGTACCGTGCTAGAAAGTTTTGCATTATACATGTCATTATGATATTACCACAAGGCTAGCTTTTTTTTTTTTTAAGGTGGCGTGTTTAACAACAATAAATATTAATTGTTGCAGCTAACTCAGACAGTATGACTTCATAAACCTCATAAAATAACCCGAAGCAGGAGATCGGAGACAAAAGTAAACAATGTCCTTTTATTGGGGAGTAGCTAATTGGAATCAGGTACAAATTGTGAACATCGGATTGATAATGACTTCTTTGACTGTCAAATGGATGGCTCTCTCATTATTTAACCTGTTTATATGTTTATATATATATATATATATATATATATATATATATATATATATATATATATATATATATATGTATGTATGTATATACATACATACATACGTATATATGGGTGTGTATGTAAATATATGTGGGTGTTTGTGAGTGTACATAAAAATAGGTACTCGAAATTTTCCATCTTTTTACAGGATTACTTTTAATTCCTCATTTCAATCTACCATCAGCTCCTGTTTACTAAAAGCCTTTGCTGTAATAAAAACGCCCAACCATTTAAGTCAAGAAACTTCTGCTGGATAGGGAAACCACTGCATGAGAGAGGGAATGCTGAGACGAAGCTAATTGCACCATTCTTTGTTATCTGATTCGTTATATAAAATGTAAGAAAGGGTGTCTGATCTTATCGCAGTACGATAAGATTCTTATCCTAAATCCAGGATGAAGCATGGTTGTTGACTGGCTACGTTTTATCCTGCTCCTGTGAGATACCAGAAACAGAGGCTGTAAAAAAGGGAAAGCAATATTCTAGATCTTGGTAGTTAAGCTTTATGTTCAACATTAATATCAAAATGATAATGGGAGGTTATCTGTCGTTGAAATGAAATGACTCAATTCTAGTTAGAAGATTAAGGTATTTAGACTATGTAAGTTCTCCAAGGCAGCACAGACCGAGTACGCTGATGAAAAAGACAATTCAGTCTGCTATACGTTTAAAACTAGTTGAGTTTGGAGGAGAGTCGAAAGAATAATAGATAGATATTGCTGTCCAGTGGCGCGGAAGACTATATCTAAATACCGCCTCCATCACTTTCAAAAAGGGCTTTACAGAAGAGCAGTGAACAAAAGACTGGAATAACAAGGAAATGACTGAAAGACGAAGCAACAAATGCCAGCGTTACGTAGCGTAAATAGGTTGCCTTACCGTATCTGACGCACTAGAGAAAAGTAGAGTACCCTAACTGACAGCACAAGAAGTGTGAAATAAAAATTGAACTGCGCCGTCAACGAGAATAGATAGAAAGCGATGAAGCAGACGAAACGACTTTCGTAAAGAGAAGAGATAAGAAAGCAGTCAGAAACTTTGGCCAACGGAGACTTGCGCAGTACTGCCCAGTACCCAAAAGTAATCAAGATTAACTGCCAGACGAGTCCCCCGAGCCTCTTGGAGATAATGGGTCAACGTCAGTATGGCAGCGAAGGTCCGCCGTAGATTTTACTTTTTGGAAACTATTGCTGAGTCAAAACAGGTGCTTTAGATTCAAGGTGCCAAAGGAATGGGAAATTGTGCAGTTTCAAGAGTCCATCGGTAAAGGCGTGGAGGGATTTTTCTTTATAGCCCCCTGCATGTTGACAAAATTTACATGCTTGCAAAATGTTCGTAATTAAATTACAGCATTACAAAGTGGCACTTTAGTTTTAAGTTGTCTATAAAAAGGGGAAACTACTATTTTCAAAGAGTCCATAGGTAACTAAACTTAAACAACTGACGATAGTAGGAAGGTTTTTTACTATATGTGTAAATGTACTTGCGAATCTTCCTGCAGTTCCAACTAGCAATATACATTTAATCTACTAAATGAACCTTCCTTTTCACCAGAAAACAAAGCCTTTCTTTGAGACTATGTATACAGCAAGGATTTCACTAAATCAGAAGTAGCAAGTCTCTTCATGTACCAATGGCATTGATACCCAAATCATGATTATAAATAGATATAAGTATGTGTGTGTGCGTATAAGTATGTATGTATGTAGGTATGTATGTATATATATGTGTGTGTGTGTGAATGCGCGCGCGTTTGTGTGTGTGTGTGTTTGTGTGTGCAATATCTTTGTGATGCCTTCACTTGCTAGAAGGGAGAATAATCGAGAATATTCTAGTCTAAGCACTGCAAGGGGACGCCAGAAAATAAGAATAAATTCCGAGCAGAATATTTCAGTGGTTAATAGGATGCAATGTGAGAGGCGAGGCAAAAATTTATGGAAGAAATGCAAATTGTTTATAAAGAGGAAAGGAGAGAGAGAGAGAGAGAGAGAGAGAGAGAGAGAGAAAGAGAGAGCTGGCGAAACGAGGCTTTGAAAAGTGCATTGCAGCATAAAAGTTGAATTTGAAGATTTTAAAAAATTGGTCGAGATTGTTTCTTGAATAACTTGTGAGCATTTTGAAGACTTTAATCTGATAAGCCGCATGAATCAGGGTGCAAAAAAAAAACTATGAAACATGAGAGAGGAATAAGAAAGAGAATTGGAAGGGAATGATAAACTTCTTCAGGAAATTAAATGTCTAGAACGTGATGAGGGGTACAGGTCTTTGTCCTTACTTTCCTGGAAATCTTGGCTGTTAATATTTTGCTAAAATAAGGTTTCTGTGATGTTAAGTCTTGGTACTTTGAAATTCTAGCTCTAATGCACGTATATGTAGCTTTAAGTTTATTATTGTCCAGTGATAGATTGCAAGCATGATTACAATCATATATTTCCTAATGGGTATATAAATTGCGTGAGTTTTTATTGAAAGCTGGTTAATACCTGTGAATAATGTACGTATACGGGTATAACTTCATTAATTTTAGTTTTTTGAAAAGAAAACTATAGTGCAGGATTTGTCTGTCCGTCCGCACTTTTTCTGTCCGCCCTCAGATCTTAAAAACAACAGAGGCTAGGGGGCTGCAAATTTGTATGTTGATCATCCACCCTCCAATCATTAAATATACCGAATTGCAGCCCTCTAGCCTCAGTCATTTTTATTTTATTTAAGGTTAAAGTTAGCCATAATTGTGCTTCTGGCAGCGCAACAACAACGCAACAACGGCCGGCTGAGAGTTTCATGGGCCGCGGCTCATACAGCATTGTAAGGAGACCACCGAAAGATAGATCCATTTTCGGTGGCCTGAGTACACGCTGTACAGAAAACTCGATTGCGCCAGAGAAACTTCGGCGCATTCTTTACTTGTTTTCTCAACGGGCTAAGTACCTCGTAACCCCTACACGTGACATAGGTCCCTTTACGTCTTGTAGATTGCGTGTTACAAGACAAACACGTCTCATTAATCACGGCAATGAGTAATTTCGTGCTGGCGTCTCCTGCAAAATGTTGTTTTTGTGGTGTATCTCATACAACAATCCAGCTGACTTTATGGTGCTAAAGTTTCTTTGATGTAATTTGTGTATCAGATTCTTCAGTGGCAAAGTTCTACTTTACATCTTGGCAGAATATGTGCTGGTTTGCCTACAGATTACCATAAATACTTTCTCTTAGGAGTCGGTGATTGTCGGTTTGCCTGTGTGTCTGCCTGTTAGCAAGATTGGGTAAAAATGAAAGATTTGATTTTTTACTCATTTTTCCGGAGGGACACCACCAATTGTTGCAATGAATTACTAATTTCATTCGCTTGTGGGTCGCACCTGGATTTGGGGTAATAAATAACTTACCATTTTTTTTATTAACAAAGACATGATAATAATATCGTGTTCTGTTTTAATTTGTCTCTGTATGAATTGATGAGTTCATAAATATAATTAATTATACAAATTTTTTCAATAAAACATGTACAGTGTAGGGAAAAAAGACATGTACGTGATACCGTTAGCAGAACTTTTCCTTCAGAAATGAACTCCATTCTACGAAATGCTAATGCTTCAATAAAACATAAATTGCAGCTGTATTTAATGGTTCTTACTCGCTCGCAATTGCGCGAGCACCAGATACATAGCTAGATGGAAGGAGAACGAGCGCCATCTGAGGTAAGACTTAACGAGTAATTAAGAGGAATTAAGAGGTGATTACGACCTTGTTCGGCTAGGGAAGAACCGTGGTCTTATCCCAAGGGCATTGGGTTTAACAAGGGGCGTTTACTGGGAGGGGGAACTTTATATGTGATGTGAGCTTGCACAAATGCCGCTTGGAGTATTGGAGATCATGCGAGTGAGGGAATCTGAATCTGCTGTTGTTATTCTTGTTTTGTTGTTTGTTGTTATTCTGTTTAATTTCATTCTAATTTTTATTGTTTCTTCTTTGAAGTTTCCCTGTTAGATGTTGCCACAATGCTCCTCAGAATTTGCTGTTAGATGTCGTCACAGATAAATGTGTGATTATGTTTTTGGTAAGCCCCAATTCACTTTTAAAAACTAAGCAACTAAACGTCAAGATAAGAGGACTCTGAGAAAATATTCTCAGAAAAAATAAGAATTGAAAAGCGGTGGACAAAGGCGAGATTCAACGAGAGGAATTGGCCAGACTTCCATGCGAAAAAAGCGAAAAAGAAGAGCTGATGCAAAATTCAGCAAACGAAACTTCTGTCAAACACCTGTTACGAGAGCTCCCTTTTTTTGGGAATGATAAAGACGGAAAGGTATCAACGTTGAATGAACGCTTCAAGTCGAGAGGAGGGGGAGGGGGGGAGGGAAGATGGTAGGAGGAGGAGTGAGAGAATGGAGGAGGTTCAGTTGTTGAAATGCGATAAGAATCACAAAAGGATTTTTCTTCCAGCGAACGGGAGTAAAAAAGGAATAACAGACTTAATGACTTAACTTTGTAATTCGATTATTCTCGATATTCTTTGCCAACTGCCAAAAGAAAGAAGGTACTTTCCTTTTCATCGGGGAATTGCGGTAATCATGAAACTTGCGGAGATAATCCGGGGACGAAGAGGCGAGATTCGAAGTCGAGTTAAGAATTTGAGATCACTGAGGCACCTTACCATCTCTTTTTACAGACATTTCTTTGATGTTTTCAAATATATCCTTTTTCCGAGTCTGTGAACTAATACTTCATTAATAAGACTTACGGGACTGAGTCTGGAGATGGACGCGTGGCTTAAACGTCGTATTGACAGGTCGCAAGGAAAGAGAATAATAAAATCGAAATAATATAGTTTACTTCTTATTTTTTGATATTAGGAATGATATTATCATTGTGTGTCTGTATGAGTATCTGGCAATGATTAGTTAGGTTCAGGGAAAAGATGATAAAACAAATCAGATATTCTCCGAAGTTTCTTCGGTGCAATCGAGTTTTCTGTACAGCTGCAACAGTGTATAATCGAGGCTACCGAAAATAAATCTATCTTTCGGTGGTCTCGGTATAATGCAGTATGAGCCGCGGCCCGTGAAACTTTAACCAGTGCCCGGTGGTGGCCTATCCTATACCGTTGCCAGAAGCACGATTATGGCTAACTTTAACCTTTATTAAACAAAATAAAAATGTACCCGTATGAATGACCGTCTAAATTCTTATCAGCGAGTAGATATTGGAATAACGAGTTCTTTTCGCATGTGAAGGCATATATGTGTGTAAGCTTACAAAAACTACGTATATAAATAAGTTGTCCTTTGGGCTCCTGTGGGCGCCATAGGAGTTGGAAGGCCCAGACGTGTTGGGATAGGAACCATTAGATAGGAAGCCAGTAATGAGCGGAGATTTGTGGAAGATAAAGCACAGGTAAAATACAGGTAATTTCACAGAGCGCCCTTATCGTCACGCGACGTTGTAGTAGATGGTGAAGATAATTTCTTTACGATGAATGTGATTCATAGATGTTATTGTTTATCTCTTTCCAAAGAAGTTCACAACCGCTTATTTCTTATGCCTAGTTTTTTAGATCTTTAACAAACAAGGAAAAACTGCGCCAAAGTTTTTTCAGCGCAATCGAGTTTTCTGTATAGCGCATAATCAGGGCCACCACCGAAAATAGATCTATCTTTCGGGGGTCTTGGTATAATGCTGTATGAGCCGCGGCCCATGAAACTTTAACCAAGGCCCGGTGGTGGCCTATCCTATATTGTTGCCAGAAGCACGATTATAGCTAATTTTAACCTTAAATAAAATCAAAACTACTGAGGCTAGAAGACTGCAATTTGGCTTGTTTGATGATTGGCGGGTGGATGATCAACATATCAATTTGTAGCCCCCTAGCCTCAGTAGTTTTTAAGATCTGAGGGCGGACAGAAAAAATGCGGGCAGAATAAAGTCCGGACGGACAGACAAAGCCGGCAAAATAGTTTTCTCTTACAGAAAACTAAAAGCCAACTTACAGAATGCTGAAATTCATTCTACTTACTTGCAGTAATAAATTATTCGTTTCAGTATTGTCCGCAAA
>JANJGK010000003.1:75821083-75838583 GCA_039081455.1 Macrobrachium rosenbergii | reverse complement strand
GTCTTTCGTTTGTACCCCGTGTTTATTTTTTTTAATTTTTTATTTACTTCCTTTCTTCTTATCCCGGTGCGAATATGGTTTCCATTAGTAGATGTTCAGTTCGTGGTTATTGGGACAACGTGATTCTAAAGAATAAAATTGTACTGAACTTTCTCCCTTCACCAAAAGGGGAAAAATGAGATTGGCTCTTGAAAAGCCATTCTGCCTTTATTTGCATGATCAGGGAATTGGGTATCTCGTGATCGACAAGATCAGTCGACTGTTGTTGGACGAAATCAGGGTAAAGAAAGGCATGACACCAGCGGCCTCATTACCCAAAAATGCCATGAACTGGCGTTATGCGGGATTGGTATCTATGGGAGTTTAGATGATAGAAATGAAAGCAGTTATTCAGTTCTTGCACACACACACACACACACACACACACATATATATATATATATATATATATATATATATATATATATATATATATATATATATATATATGTGTGTGTGTGTGTGTGTGTGTACATAGATATATATTTATATGTTTGTGTGTATGTATTATTTGTGTGTATGTGTGTGTTTGTGCACAGTGCATTTACTCATCCTAAGCTTCTGTTATGCTATTTGACCATATCACCTGCAGCCATTTCCCTTTGATACCCAGGCAAATCCCGCACCGCTAATCTCGGAGGCTCTGGAGAGACTGGAGAGAGGAACCTCGCCACCTGCCGTAATGAAATCCTTATCTGCTCCCGGAGCGAGATGGGTCTGTTATTCAGGCCCGCGTGAGAGCGGGTGGCCTTATAACTTCGTCCCATCCTGTATGAGGCTGGTGGGCGGGCGGGGCGGTGGCTCGAAATGACTGCCGGCAAATCGGCTTCTTGACGGAACTGTTTAGATAGATGTAGCGAATGGCTTTTGTGCGGACTTTCTGATTCGTTACTGAAAGACCTGTTAAGGCTAGATTTGGCAGATAGCGAGAGACGGGTCGTTTGGTCTATTTCCGCGTCCTCCTAGGTTTGTTGGATGGCGAGGGAATGATGAGAATCGTGCTGTTTAGTATTTACGTATACGGTAGTATCCTGCAGATTCGTGGTCTCGAATACGCTAGGGAAATTTTATCCTCATTTTCATTTCCAAGATAAGACTGTTATTGACCGTGGAATGACCAAGGCTTGAAAGTGCGAGGTGCAACAATTCACTGTATGCATGTATGTGTGTGTGTATATATATATATATATATATATATATATATATATATATATATATATATATATATATATATATTATATATATATATATATATATATATATATATATATATATATATATATATATAATATTGATATTAAGTTATAAATCCCCAAGCCACTCCTAGAAATAGCACGTTTTCGTTTCATATCAGTTAATAAAAGAAACTCTAATTTGATTTCGACAAAACAATTAATTGATGTTCTTCATCAGCAAGCTAATTCAATTAACACATTTCCAGAAAAATCTAATTCGATGATGTTCACGCGAGTTGCATGTATCTCCGTGCCTCCAGAGATGGACGATAGAGTATACAGTATGCATACACAAAAATATCCATTTGTGTATGCATGCGACCACTTTGGTACTTTCCTGTGAACGAGCTATTAAATGATTTGTGCATTTCTGGGAAATCATAATAAAACAGGTACTTGTGATTATCCATATTTTTTTCCCAAAAAGAGTTATTTACATTCCCTGGAATTTTGATATTTTAATATTCAACTAATAATTACCAGTGGAAGTTTATGTCAGTCAGTTTCCAATATTTGTCGAAATAAGACAAACAAAAAGATTCGTTTTTTCTTACAAGAAAGTGAGGAAATATTCTAATAAATGAATCGTTTTCTTTAAAACTGGGATTTGAATATAAAGATGCGTTTTCCAATAAATGTAGCACATCTTTGACATATAACATTTTTACCTCTTTATAAATAATGAGTATTTTCTATAAACTAATTAACACTCATTTCCGTTACCTTACTAGACAAAGGCGCTGTGATAATTAGTATATCGTTTTTTATTATTATTCAGATAATACAAATATTTATGTGGAATATGCTTACATCTATTTCAGTTAGAAACCATGCTACCACGAGATTTAATGCCTAAATGGAAAAAAGAAATAATAAATAAGGATGAATCACCATAATATATATGCATATACTGTATATACACATACATGTCTGCGCGGCTATACTGTATGTATGTAAGGGTATGTATCTGTGTCAAATACTGCGTATTCACTAAATGCTCTCAAAAATGCTCCCGGGAAAGTGAGATATAGAAGAAAGAAATGGGAAAAACCCCGAGAAGAAAACCTTGGCCAAATGATAAGAAACTTGGTTCTAGATATGTCTTAGAGCGTCACGTCCAAAAGAACCCCGATGAAAACTTGATGATATTTGCTTCGCTCGTAAATTTTTCCTCCCGATTTTGGAAACCGTTCCTCTCTGCTTCCTTCCTCCTTAATTTTTGCTCCGCGAGAAAAAGGTCGTCGTGACATATTCAATTTCGCCCTCGAAAATTCTCTTAAGATCAATTGCCAGCTACTCCAATTGGCAGACGCCAGCGGAACCTTGGGACTGCATTGGTCTCTCTTTCGTCCGTTATTACGCCAGCTGTCGAGGAAAAATTCCGGGTCTCATTACGCGTCGCGATGCTGTAAATTTTGATAGTTTTCCCCCAGGTAATTGACTGCTGCAGTTTTCTTCTTCAGTTTACTTCGCTGGAACTGTCCTTGAAATATTATTTTTCGTCATGCGTCGTCTTGGCTTATGAATGGAATTAATTAATTTGTCAGTTTTTCTTTCCTCTTTTCGTGGAATTTTGTTCTTTTTTCTCGTCTTGTAAATTCCTTGGAACCAACTTTTCCAAACTCTTTATTTTATTTGGAAACGAGGAGACATGATTTTAAATGTAATTTTTTTTGTTATCAGTCAAATTCTGCACCCGAATTCCATTAAATTTTGGTCTGTATTATTTTTATAAGTGGTATGGTTCTATTTCATATTGCAAGGGTTGGAAAGTTGTGGCCACTTTCGGATATTGATGACATGGGAACTTCGTTGTTCCCCTGTAAGTAATTACTGCATAAATCTAACATCTTCGGGCCAGTTAAGCCTCAATACTCCATATAGAATTAAGTTTTAATTCTTCATTCTCTTATAATAATAATAATAATAATAATAATAATAATAATAATAATAATAATAATAATGATAATAATAATAATAATAATAATAATAATAATAATAATAATGAGTATCATTCAGTGCATTGGTCATAGTTATGTCATAGACCCGACTTTAAGAGCCGTTACTGTGGGGAAGTAAAGTGCTGATTACAATGACATTGCTGTAAGTGTTGCACTATTTGGTGGTTTATGCACCTGTGGTCCTTTCTCCTAGGCAATTATCGTTGCAGGCCAATGCACACGTGGCATTCACCATTTTAAAACACCGCTTTTCCAGTTGCCTATGCATCTTTCCTGTCCTCTTGCATAACTGAAGGAAAAAATTAAATTACCGCTATGTTGCTTCGTATTTAATGCCGAAAGTAAATCGGGCGTGTGTTTCTGGCTATCATCAAAACTATTCTGGTTTTATTTTGGAACTACACCCCAATATATAGACGAGTACAACTGAAAATTTTAATGTTACATCAATGGCCAATAAGAAACGAAATTAACAAATACAAAAAAAAATTTACAGATCAGGATAAAATCTCTTTGAAGCTTCACAATCCTGTATTCTCCGACTCCATAGAAATTATTATTACTATTATTATTATTATTATTATTATTATTATTATTATTATTATTATTATTATTATTATTATTATTATTATTATTATTATTATTACTCATAGTAGCATGAGTCTTGAAATTGAGAAACAAATCCACTGTTATTTATTGGTATGTATATTTACAAATAAATCTCCACAGAGAGCTTTCCCGAAGGCTCTCTGTAGAGATTTAGTTGTGAATATACGTACCCATAAATAACTGTGGATTTGTTTCACCATTATTATTATTATTATTATTATTATTATTATTATTATTATTATTATTATTATTATTATTGAAACTTCCTCGATAGAGATATATTTATAAATATACGTACCCATAAATAACTGTGAATTTGTTTTTCCGTTGTTATTATTATTATTATTATTATTATTATTATTATTATTATTATTATTATTATTATTATTATTGAAACTTCCCCGATAATAATGTTTGACTCTTCACAGCCTTTCCACAATTTTACACCAAGCCTGGTTGATTCATCTCTGTTAATGAGAACTGCTCCATAAAAGAAAAATGGGGAGTCCTTTGTCGAATCAATGGTTTGAAATCGAGGTTTAATGAGGGCAATTTATTTTGTCTGATGGAGAGGTATGATTTGAAAAAGGGTTTTTTAATTTTCTTTCGCGTTTGAATTTTTTTTTTCATTTTATGAAGAATCAGGTAGTTGCATGGTTACGGCTTTTGTATATTAAAATTGACTGGCAGTATGATTTCAGGCATTTTTAAGATAAAATGTTTTCATAACTATATTTAATTAAAAAAGATAATCTTGATAAACCTATGCTTAACTTTATACCCGCCAAGACGAAAACGAAAATATCTAGTAGACATTTGAAAATTATCTAAAGCCATTAAAGCACTAAATAATTCAAAATTAAGTAAAATTAAATTCATCTTATTCAAATGAGAAGTCTACTTCTTAGGCAGTGGTATTATGCCACGAGATATAAGAGGAGCATAATAGCGTAAATTATGATGATACATAGTCTCCATTAACTACTCTCACATATAACAAAAAAAAGCCAGTTCGAACCGCTTACCCAGGAGAATCTGTAAACAGCGATAGTTAGGTAATAAGCAGCGTGATGTATAATGTTGCCTTGTCACTGATTCAGCAATTTGCAACTAATCGTAAATCATTTACGCGTGGTTGTATTTCATTTGTAGTTTCCATCCGACTTTATGCGTCGTTTTATTGTGGTATTAGTCTGCTGTGTGATTTACAGCGTTGCCTGGGATTAAGGGAAGCCTAAGTGGCGTCACAAGGACCTGAATGTTTATAGCAGTGATCGCGTTACGAACTTCCGGAAGGGAGATGTGTCTTTGGAAGTAGAGATAATGAACGTGAGAGATGCGCTACGTCTTTGGTGAACTAAATTCACGTTGTCGATTTGTTTGAATGACTTTGAACTTTCTTCTTACTTCTCAGGTCATTTAGTGAAAGGAATGGCAACTTGGTCCGTGGGATTCGTTAACAAAATAATTTTGGTTATTTTTAAAGGCTAAAGATTTTTTTTTTTTACTCAGTGCACCGAACCACCTTCCTGGTAACAGATTGCTTTTGAACACTTCATAATCGAGCCAAAGGTAAGTTTGTTTCAAATTCTCAAGAACTGTCGTTTGTTCGAGTAGTCACAGATAGGTACTGATGCTAATAAGTGCCATAGTAAGAGTAAAATCTTATATTGTTACTTCTGTCTAAAGACTTCAGATATTTCTGGTACATCATGAAGTGTCAAAATTTTCTTTCAAGTAAAACCATAATTTTGACACTCTTACCCCCAACTATAGAGACACTTATGCAGTATTTGAAACTCTCTGCTTTTACAAAACTTTTATGCTCTGTCCATTTGATATCTCAAGGTCGGTCTGTCAGTGGCCACGGGAAAACGTTTTTGAGGAATTGCCGATGTGCTGTGAGATAAAGAATTATATTTTATGATCTACCAGGATATACAAATAAACCCAGAGCAAAGATCAAACGCCTGCATATTCATATATTCAACAAATAAAAACCTTTAAATGAACTTATGGCTCTGAATGAAAAAAGGTCACGCCTAATGTTATCTAAATTACTGCTAATAAAATCAAATCATTTAATATTCCTCCCAGTAACTTACTGATGCTGAATTTGACAGTATGTAAAAATCCTTTATGTTCTTTAAAAAAGTTGGCAGTGATAAAGCATAGCCTTGCGTCTTCACTCTTAGCACATCGGCAATTCCTCAGAAACGTTTTTCCGTGGCCACTGACAGAAAGACCTTGAGGATATCGAATGGACCCAACACGAAACTTTTAAAAAAGCAGACAGTTTCAAATACTGCATAAAAGACTCTACTGCATAGTTGATGGTAAGAGTTTCAAAATTATGGTTTTACTTGAAAGAAAATTTTGACACTTCATGATGTACCAGAAATATCTGACGTCATGTATATATTACATTATATATATATATATATATATATATATGTGTATATATATATATATATATATATATATATATATATATATATATATATATATATATATATGTGTGTGTGTGTGTGTGTGTGTGTGTGTGTGTGTGTGTGTGTGTGTGTGTGTGTGTTATAACTTCCTTAATTGCAAGGCAGCAGGAGCTGGGGCATCAACAACAAAAGCAGTAACGTAGCTTATCCAAAACAGCCATTGCATTAATCTCGGGGGAGCCAGGCAACATTTAAACATTTTGCAGTCCCGTTACGATCGCTTACCCTGATAAAGGGACATTACCCGACTCATGCGATGCACAGTGTAAATACGACGCGACATATTCCCTTAACTTTCTGTCTCTAAATTAGTAATTATGTGCAGGGTCGTGGAACGATGCAATTGCTTTGTTTGGGCCGACTGATAAAAAAAAAAAAAGTTCAGACGATAATGTTACGCACGGTTTGTTTTCTCGGAGCTGAATGGTTGCGAAATCCTTCGAATACGAACTGACTTATAATAGTAACGTAAAACTTTAGAGTTTATATATATATATATATATATATATATATATATATATATATATATATATATATATATATATATATATATATAAGAGAGAGAGAGAGAGAGAGAGAGAGAGAGAGAGAGAGAGAGAGAGAGAGAGAGAGAGAGAGAATCCATTGATCACATTCACTCATGCTCTTTATTGTCATAGTCATTATGACTTCTTAACTTCTCTAATTCCAAATATATAAATATACGGGATCAAATCCAACCTTCAAATCCAAACGGAATTGGATGAAGAAATTCCCATTTCTAAGTGGGATTGGAACTCCCACAGGTCAGACTCCGAAGCAGATTTACTTTATTTCCTTTGGGGATTTCAGTGCTTTTAGTTTAAGTTTCACATGACTGTGTTTTATTATTATTATTATTATTATTATTATTATTATTATTATTATTATTATTATTATTATTATTATTATTCAAAATTAAAACTTATTCTTATGGAACAAGCCCACAGGGGCCATTGACTTGAAATTCAAGTTGCCAAAGAATATGATATTCATCAGGAAGAAGTAAGAGGAGGTAAAGGGAAATATAGAAAGAAAAGATCCCACGTATTAAAAAAGAGCAAATAAATTAATAAATTACCAAATAGATAAAAATTGTATTATATTACAAGGAGAACAGTATTAGGGTAGTAATGCATTGCGCCTTCCCTTGAACTTCTGAAGTGGGTTACATAATAAGGATTGTGTAGTGTATATGAGGAAAAACACACACATCTATACATTGCTTTGGAAAGCATTTACCTGTATGCATAGCAGAGGAATAACGCAAGCTGTTCGTTGACCCCAGTTGAAACTCTGAGCACAAAAACAATTAAAATTGCACTGCTAATTCTTTATATCGACGGTCAGTGCTCCATTGTGAATGTCGTAATGATTTCCACATCAGTAATGATAATTATGAAAGCATTGCCTTTCAGTTGGATGGGTATGATAATGGTGCTTTTTATAGATTACGTCACTCTGGTTGTGCTATATTCAATTAGGGGTCGTGATAAATGCGTAAATATTATTCGAATCGGTTGTAAATAGGATTTTTTAATACTGTATTATTACTAGCGTTCTGTACGTCAATCCTTTCTATAGCTGTGTTGATTAATGGAAGACAGTTTTTGCAGGAAGGTATCTTTACTTCTATAAGAGTGTTTCTTAACCTTTTTATTACCACGCCTTCTCTAATAGTGGTCCTTGCCTCCACGCCCCCTTGCATCTGTGAGTAAAATTCCATCCCAGATTTAAACGAAAATAAAAAAAGAGAAAGAGAATGGGTGTTTTTATTCTATTGGGAATGAATTAGTGAGATATTTGACACTGCTTCTTAGGGACTCTTGTTAAGAGAATAACGAATATAATTAGAGAATTTTTAGTTTTTCCCTAGGGCTCGCGTCCCCCAGGTTAAGAACCACCGAAGAAATATATTCATGTATATATCGTTCGGTCTTTATTATTATTATTATTATTATTATTATTATTATTATTATTATTATTATTATTATTATTAACCGTATTCATATGGAACAGGCGCACAGGAGCCATTTACTTTAAATTCAAGCTTCCAAAGAATATGGTTTCATTTCAAGGAATTAACAGATGGTAATAAGAAATACAGAAGAAAGAGATCAGTTATTAGAATAATGTTTAATCAATGAGTAAATCAATTTAAATCGTTTGATCTATAATATTCTTACGTCTAATAAGACTCGTAAAGGGACAGTGCAAGAGTCGTTGTCGACGATCAGACTAGATAAGCCACAAAAAGTATCCCATTTTGCTGTAACCCTTAACCAAAAACTAAACTGGACAAAAAGCACAAACCCAATTACTCCTACCATCACTAGGAAGCCTAACAGCAACCCGCGACCTGATTATTTTAGAGCAGTTCCTATCGAAGGGTACATTAGCCCCCTCTAAAACCCATTTCCATAAGTGGAAAAAGTACCACACAGGCTATCTGCTCTAATTTATGATGATGGGCCTTATAAATGATTAAAGACCAGGATGTGAGAGACATTCTAGCCTTCAAGATTAACGAGCACTGACTGCAGCAGCCAAGAATTTACGTAGCAAAAAACTATAGTGTAAAGGGAAAAACTGGTCGATAAAAAAAAAAAAGGCGGCTGAAGTGGGTCGTTCATCTAAAAAGTAAACTTTCGGCGTTTTTTCTCTTTGTTATGGCTGTCTCGGTCTCGTTACTTTCACATAACAGGTTGTAATGTGCAACTACCCAGAGTTAATGGATGACTTGTAGGTGACAGCCTCAATGAAGCGTGTGAAGATTTTACATATTAGATTTCAGCATTTAATTCGCTTCTATCCTCCTTTTATTTTTTAAATTTTTTTACGTCTGTATTCTATGACTTACATATCTCTCACCTGCCTCTTTTACTTGTTCTTTGTTGGCATGCAATTTCATCTGACAGTTTTCACTTGACTTCAGCGAACAGTTTCGGCAAAGTGTTCTTAAAAAGAAAAAAAAAGGTAATTTTATCAGGCAATTAGACATCTAATTCGAAGGTATTGCTTGTGCATGATATAAAGAATAATAACTGAAATTTTACAGAGCAGTCTTATATCATTTTCGGCTAAGTTTACCAAAAATTATTAATGATTTAAAGAGATAGTTTTGGATACCCTTGATAATATTATTTACTCTTTTATTATCGTGTGGAGGCCTCGCTTGATTAATTATGATTCATGCTATGGAAATTAATTTTTTCCTTCAAAATAGAAACTTTTTAGACAAACGTTTACTGTGAATGTTTATAGTTTGTACAAACAATTCATTTAGACTTTTGTCAGTAATTTTTTCCAGACTAACTTTCATTATGAATGTTTATGACTAATACAAATAATTCATTCAAAACTTGTTCTAATGAATGGAAAAGGTTTCTTTATTTCTCAGCTACGTCACTGACAATATCTCCTTTAGTTTTTGGACCTCTTTGAAACCAGGTTGAAAGGGACAATTAGAAAGAATATCTTGGTCTTTTTATTTTTTGGACCTGATCACATTTTTTTGTTTGCTTGTTTTTTCTATAGTTATTGTTCGAAAATGATGAAAATAAAATGTAATTTATATATACGTGTATGTATGTATGTATGTATGTATGTATATATATATATATATATATATATATATATATATATATATATATATATATATATATATATATATATATATATATGTATATATTTATATATATATATATATATATATATATATATATATATATATATTTAGATATATATATATATATATATATCTATATATATATATATATATATATATATATATATATATATATATATATATCGCATACATAAATATCTGTGTAAGTTTTTATAAAATCATTCATCTTGTATTTTAATAGTTTATTTATATTTTTACATATTAGTTATTACTTTATTAATTTTTAATGTTTTTTTTTGCCTATTTCGTAAGTGATGAATCTCCTCATTCTGTAATTTTTATTATCTACCATAACTTCTTTCGAATGAACACCATATTCTGTGGGAAACTGTGTTTCAAATCAATGGTCCCTGATTTGTTTTAGTTATATTTCATTTTTTTAAATTCCTGTAAATTTCTAGCAAACTTCAAGAGCACTAAAATAGCAGGCTTTTATGATTATGTTACGCCTTTCTCTACTGGTTAATTAATTTTTTTTCTTTTCTAATAACTGATCTCTTTTTTTCTGTAATTTCTATTACTTTCTGTTACTTCTTTCAAATGAACATCATACTCTTTTGGAGCTTGAATTTCAAGTCAATGGCTCCTGAATAATAATAATAATAATAATAATAATAATAATAAAGACACTGTGGCCTTCAGTATTCTCATTTAAATGGAGTGACTGAAATGGTAATGAAAGGGAATTTGTCAAGGGCTAAGTTGAATAAAACCATAAACAAAATATTGTTCCATTTGCCTGAATCTACTCTCATTTAGATAATAACCTGAAAAGAGAGAGAATAAAAAACTCTTAAACCCAATTACTCCTGCCTGCCAGAGCCATCACTAGGAAGCGTGACAGCATCCCACGGCCTGATTAATCTAGAGGATTCCCAATCGAACGGTGCATTAGCCCCTCTAAAACCCATTCCTCGAAGTGGCAAAATTTACCTAGTTAGAAGGTCGCGCTGAGTGACGGCGATTAACGCCACCAGTTCAAAGAGCGCTGACTGCAACTACCCAGGTTGCACCATCCAACCAGTATATGTGTGTGTGTGTGTGTGTGTGTATAAGGAGTCGATAAAAACGCCAAAATCTAGAAAGTTAATGTTGTAATTCAGAGACCAACTGTCTCTCTCTTCATTACTTCAGGTAAGTAATTCATTACTTGCATGAAGAGAGAGACAGTTGGTCTCTGAAATATTGCATCAACTTTCTACATTTTGGCGTTTTTACAGGCTCCTTACATAAGATGGAATTCTGTTTATATATATATATATATATATATATATATATATATATATATATATATATATATATATATATATATATATATATATATATATATTATATATATATTATATATATATATATATATATATATATATATATATATATATATATATATTATATATATATCGCTTTGTTATATTATGAAAATGTGTATAATAAATCAAATGACGTAATATCCATTCCCGTAAGAATATAAAAGTAGTTTACTCTTTAATACGTCATATAATCACTAGTAAGCTAGAAAAAAATTTTCTTAATAGATCCCTAGATGAATGGAAGACGACCTATACATATACTAATGAAGATATTATAGCCTTTAACAACCTGATTCCAAATCGAGTTTCTGTAGAGGAGATCCGAGGACCCTTGTAGGGGACCAAATTCAATACACACCCCAAAACTAAGGCCCCATTTCCCTCAGTCCTCATTCAGCAGCTAAAAAAAAAAGAACGTTTAAGTTAGAGGAGAGAAACAAAATAAACCCAATTATTTCCTACTCCCAGTCCATCACTAGGGAGCCAGGCAGCATTCCCAGACCTGGTTATTTTGGGAATGTCCCCGTCGAAGGTGCATTAAGTGGGGAAGAAAGTAACTGGCTGGATACCTTTTGTATGTGAAGGCCATCTTCGTTTTTTCAGTGATTTAGATGAAATTCAGTAGCTTGGGCTATTTCTTCCAAAATGTTTTTGACCTGACTTGTTATAAACCAGCAGATGCTACAGTTAGAGTCATTCTATTCTTCAGTGAATGTAGTAACTCAGTGAAGCTTCTAATCAAGTAATGAGTTTTACTTACTTACAGGTGTTGCATTAGAGAAAGGGAAAGTAGATGAATGTGTTCAGTGTTAATAATATGCATTCGTCTGAGAAGAAAGTATTGTCTTGGTCAATATTCCTTTTGGCTGTCAGACGGCATCTTGTGATAGCTCTCGATATAACATCAGTGAGGCTCATGTTATATATTTGTTCATATATATATATATATATATATATATATATATATATATATATATATATACATATACATATATATGCATATATATGTATATACATACATATATATATGCACATACATACATATATATCATACATATATTTATATAATTTTTCTTCTCTCCATATTGAAATTCCAGAAAGACGTCTTGTTGGCACGCACCCAAAAAAATGCGTGAAATTACTCACGTAAAACGTTTCCAGATTTAAATATGGAAACAGAATAGCCAAAATTTCCTGGAAGGCATTAAATGCATATCAGGTCAAAGGGTGTGGCCTTATTCCTAGTCCAAAATAGGAGCAATGGGGTTTCCTTTCCTGTCAGTATGAAATTGCATCTGTGATCATCGTGATCTTGATATGATTGAATGTTTTTTATCTTAATCGTGATAAGATTGAATGTTTTTATCTTACTGGTTTGGATATCTAATGCCTCAATCGATTTTACGACAATTTAAATAAAAAGAAAAATGGCTGCCGTATGAGCTACTACATCAAAATTTCTCGTTATAAAGCTATTGTTTGATTTGATAATATTTTCTTGCATGAACCACCCATTTTTTTCTGAATTTTACAGAAATCTTTAGAATCGAACGGCCTGCCTTCATAGATTGTAGGACATGATCTCGAGTAATTGCAAAAACGAAAACATCAAGAAATAAGGGAATTAGTAGGAAATGAAACCCAGCTTGATTTTATCAATATTTTTTTTTCAACTGCCTGATACTGTCACTCGTCACAAACATTATTGTACGGAGTTGCTCTGTAATATAATTATTGAAGCATAATACTTTTTGAAAGATTTTTTAGGTTATATTTTGCAGTGAATAATAATAACGGAATACAATAGAGGCGGCCTTGAAAGCAATTGGTATTTGGGCATGTAGAATAAGGATTTGGATTAAAAAAAAATAACTAAAAAAATTACAATTCTGGAAGCTAAGGCCTTCCGGCTATCATAGTTCCTGACTTCTAGGAGGAAAAATGTAAATTTGATTCACGTGTGACCTTGAAAAGTGTGGAAATAATATCGGCAATAATAGTTCCGTACAAAACATTAAATGGCAACAATTTAGAAATATCAAGAAAATTATCATTTTTTTCTGTAATGAAAGATAAAGTTTAAGAAACAATTTCGGCGAACGTTAACACAATTATAACTTTCTAACCTTATACTTAAATAATTCTGTATTATAATCATACGTGAACTTTCTCCATTAAAACTTGCAGAAACCCTTCCCTCAAAAAAAAAAAAAACTGTAAGTTTTTCGAACAAATATTTATAAAGAAAGCTTATGATTTACATCAACAATTCATTTAAAACTTTATCATACGGATCAAAAAATCTTTTCTTAATCTCTTCAGCTAAAGTTTACCAAACAGTCTCTCGCCCTCATTAGGGGGGGAAAAGGCCCATTCATTGTTCTGTCTTCCTTTGAAATTAGCCTAACAAGGTATCGCGAGATAATTAGAAAGACTTTTCAGTTTCGTTCCTGTGTAGGCCTATTTAAGGGCGGCCTATCTTGTCGTTATTGTTCTGATTATCTGGACTCTCTCTCAGTTTTCCATGGAAAGTATTAAGAGGTGTTGATAATTAATTGAGTGATGATAATGACATTTTTAAATATATTTATTGTCATTTTGTTTTCATTCATGAGTATTCTCTTTTTTATATTTTTGAGCAATAATAATAATAATAACAATGATAGTAATAATAATAATAATAATAATAATAATAATAATAATTATAATAATAATAATAATTATAATAATAATAATAATAATAATAATAATAATAATAATAATAATAATAATAATAATAATAAGAGAAAGACTCATTTATATTTGTATTCTAAGACTTGGTGCTATCTTAGTAATATAACACTTTGCCCATATATATATATATATATATATATATATATATATATATATATATATATATATATATATATATATATATATATATATATATATAAATATATATATATATATATATATATATATATATATTTATATATATATATATATATAATATATATATATGTATGTATATATATATATATATATATATATATATATATATATATATATATATATATATATATATATATACATATACACGCACACACTTCGCCAGTAGCTTAGAAATAAGTCCAAACGCGTTTAGGACCAACACCCAGTCTTATATATACACACATATATATATGTATGTATATATAAACTTAAACCCCAAATGCGAGTAAATATACAACAAAAATAGGACGAACAAATTCCATGCAAAAGACATTCTAAAAGATAGTATATCGTCACAATTGACCCACAATTCAGTCTAGGTTTTTCCGAGAAGTCAGATATATCCAACCGCTTCTGTTGGTCTTAGATAAGGGGAAAATCTCCTGAGATATGGGAGGGTCACATCTTCCGGGGAGCAGAGTAGGGGGGGGGGTGTTTATGGGGTGGGGGATGGGGGAGAAAGATTGCTGGAAAGGATATGATTGTCGTTGTCCTGCGGTACGCAAAGAGTAGACGATTTTTTGTTGTGAAATCTATTACCGAAATATTCAAAGAGAATTTCATATATATATATATATATATATATATATATATATATATATATATATATATATATATATATATATATACAGTATATACAGTATTCGTTTCCATACATATTCCTCTTCTGTCCTTAATCTTTTATGATCATTATATCACAGCGCACATAACCATACACACGCAACTTACTAGCAATTCAAAACTGCTTCCAAAAAGCAATTCAGAGGCCATTATCACCACCTGTCAAGTATTTCAAATTACCATAAACTATGTAAAGAAAGACGCTTTACGTATTCAATATTCATTTTTACATACTATATTTTGAAAATGTTATAATGTCCGTGAATACTCGGGTCGTAAATAAGTAAAACAGCAAAAATTTACTATGCCAAACTTATGTTTAATATATCTGTTTTCTTATACATTTTTTTCTAAAAATATTAACTAAGGATTCTACACAGACACACACATATATATATAAATATATATTATATATATATATATATATATATATATATATATATATATATATATATATATATATATATATATATATATATATATACAGAAGTAACAGAAACATAATTACTGTGGTAAATAAAAACAGAAAGATTATACATAACACCACACACACGCACACACTCTTGCTAGACTTGTTCAGAATTCGAGACTGAGGCAGTTTTAAAATCGAGATACATCTCCTTCCCAGCCTCTCAAAAAACGACCCCCTTCTCAGTAAACCAGACCAACACTCCCTTTGCGTCTGGGCTTCCGCCTTGGCGGCTGATTGAGAAGCCAAAAATAAATAAAAAATAAAATAAAATTAAAAAAAAAACTCGGCTTAATAAACGAGGTGCTTCCTCGCTCTTTCAGAAGTGTGTTTCTGATAAAAATTGCTTCTCTTACATGAAGATTTCCACCTCCCCACCCGCCCCCCCCCTCTCTTCAAGTGTTAGGGCGTCTTCGCCCACCGCCCTTCAGACAACACGCCCACCCCTCCCCCCGCCCCCAATAACTCGGAAAAAAGTTCAAAAAAGACATTTTTGTGATGCGATCTGTAACAAGGAAGAGACTCATTTGCATTTGAATGGAGAATGAAGTTGTTTGGAGCCGGATGTAGGAAGGGGAGAAGCGCGGGGGGGGGGGGCGGTTTTGTGTGTGTCTCCCTGACCACGCTGTTGAAGCAGCGTTTGTTTAAGTATATTTATATATATATATATATATATATATATATATATATATATATATATATATATATATATATATATATATATTTATATATATGTATACATATATATGTATATAAATATATGTATGTATACTTATATATATATACATACAGGTATATATATGTATATATATGCATATACATATATATAATATATATATATGTGTATATATATATATATAATGTATTCACACTTTGTTGTGTGTGTGTGTGTGTGTGTGTGTGTGTACGTCCGTGTATCTTGGGAATGGGGATAACAGAATCTAATAAAGAACTTTGAGGTAATTACGAAAGACCAATTAACTTAGGGTTCTCTTCATCTCCCCCTCATATACAAAGGCTTTGAGGTGAATGCATAATAGAACAGCAATTCCTACTTGCTATTTAGAGTCGAGATATTTATTTTCCACTTGCCTTTAACGGCTTGTTACCTTAATTATCTACATAGGTGTATCATGACTTTCATGAAACTTGGTCTGTGTAGCAGAATTGATATTTCAGTCAATTTATAAATATTTTTGATTTTTGATGCTGTACAATATTAGCAATGGTGTTGATGTAGAATAATGTGATGATGTGAAGAGTTTTCAAGGCATTGTAAGAACCTGATGCAGGACTCCCTATGATGATTTTATTTTGCGTGTTTCATTTCCGTATTGAATAACCTTTTTTTATCGTATTGTTCTTTATTTGATAACTGTTAATTCATGTGGAACACTGGGTCATACCAGTGACATAATGACCAAGGGAAACTGACCACGTGAAAGTGGTCAGTCAGCAGAAACACTAAAAGTCGTTGAACACAAAGCAGTCAAAACCGCCACAGATTTTTTTTTTTTTTTTTTTTTTTTGAAACCTTTTTTGCTTGACCCCCAGCTTTGCTGATGGCTTCACCGGTCGAATAATGAGATACTGAAAGCTGCAAATGCGAAGAAAATCCTCGAGGTTAATATTGACTTTGGGTTAATGAAGCTTAGGGCCACCAGAGTCCACGTTTTGGGGATGAATAGATCGGCAGCGGCCCGGTGTCAGGGAATAAAGGACTGGATTTTGCATTATGTTTTTTTTTTTTTTTTTTTATTCGCATGGATTAAGTAGGTTGCTAGTCTGTTTGGTACGATGATGTGCCCTCTTTTGAAAAGAGCTGCAATGAACGCATTTAAAAAAACAGCTATTTAAACTATGCACGTTTTAATTATCACTGAAGTCTGTAGGGTCAGTTAAAATTTAGATAATGAGAAATGTCTATTCGAACGAATTGAACGATGGGACATTAAATATAATTTAAATAAACGGGGTTTTAATTCATGAAAATTGTAACATTATTCATTGATGTTTGGACGTTCAGTTAACAAAATTTAAATAATGAGAAATATCTATTTGAACGAATTCAACGCTTGGACATTAAAT
>JANJGK010000003.1:75759399-75815983 GCA_039081455.1 Macrobrachium rosenbergii | reverse complement strand
ACCTAAGCGACCTTTGTCATTTCGGAATACAGGCTGGCCTCAACCAAATCTATTATTGTGCCTTCCAATTAGACAGAGTTATCTTAAATGGTTTCCCACGACCGGCTACTAATGTTGCAGTCATTTACTCTCTCTCTCTCTCTCTCTCTCTCTCTCTCTCTCTCTCTCTCTCTCTCTCTCTCTCTCTCTCTCTCTCTCTCTCTAACCCAATTTTTCTGCCTCTAAAAATTTTTTACATTATTTTAATCAATGTATTTTTCTAAATAAATGAGAAACCGAACACTCTCTCTCTCTCTCTCTCTCTCTCTCTCTAACCCAATGTTTCTGCCACCATAAAGTTTGTTCCATCATTTTAATCAATGTATTTTCCTAAATAAATAAGAAACCGAACTGTCTGTCTGTCTCTCTCTCTCTCTCTCTCTCTCTCTCTCTCTCTCTCTCTCTCTCTCTCTCTCTCTCTCTCTCTCTCAAACCCAATGTTTCTGCCTCCATAAAATTTGTTACGTTATTTTAATCAATGTAATTTTCCAAATAAATAAGAAACCGAACTCTCTCTCTCTCTCTCAAACCCATTGATTCTGACTCCATAAAATTTGTTCCATTATTTTAATCACTGTATTTTCCTAAATAAATAAGAAACCGAACTCTCTCTCTCTCTCTCTCTCTCTCTCTCTCTCTCTCTCTCTCTCTCTCTCTCTCTCTCTCTCTCTCTCAATGTTTTACCTAAAGGCGGTAGAAAAGTAATCCGTGCGCTAAATGAACAATATCTTCTTCATTCCATATTTTCTAATGAAGTTTTTAAGAAGAGATGAACATTGGTTAGTCTCTGTTTTGTCTCTAGTTATTTTTGAAGCTATGTATTGTATTCCCTTATATTACACTTCCTTGTAATTTTAGCTATTTAATTTTCAGTCGCAACCGTAGTCATCATAATAATACGTACCTCAAACTTTTCCAAAGACTTTATTTACACTTAGTTGTTTATTTGATGCACTGTGTCAACATTCAAATAAAAATAATTTATTTAAGCAAACATAATTCTCAGCGGAAATAAAGTGAGTTTTTTGTCATTTCAGTTGAACTTAGTCTTTAAAAAAATAGTAAACGATTCTTTATAAAGGCTGTTTTTTTTTTCTATCGGTACAATCGAGCTTAATTAATTGAAAAATTATTTTCTTTTTTCAAACTTAGATGCCGTTCAGTTTAGTTTGAAAAAAGAAACAGGATGTGAATATTAATTTTTTTTATTGTTCAGCCAATAGTAAGTCAAATTAGTCCATCCTTACAATTAATATTATTCGAAAAAATAAAGTACATAAGTATTTTTATATTGGAATAATTTATATTGAATTGCTCATTCAATTGTTGACTTCCTTCCTTGGTTAGCCTAATAAATAGAAAGAAAAAAAATTTTCTGGAATAATCTATATGAAATTCCTCTGTCAACTTACGTCTTTCCTTAGGTAGGCCTAAAAAACCCGTGGAAAAAAAAATAGAAATAAACGAAAAGAAAGTTAGTCAATGCATCAACGAGAATAATCGTTCATCGCAACCAAAGGCCAAAGCCATATTTTTGAGCACAAATATTCCCGTTCGTTTCAGGGGCCCCAAGAGACGTCAATCATTCTCTCAATTATCATTCGCACTGGTGACCTCGATCTGTTGGGGTCAGGCAGATAGCACACAAGGTCATGTGCAAAGTATGCCATTTAACAGATAGTGCCCTGTGTCCTTGACTCTAAACAGAGAGCATGTCATTTGTTTTGTATTCTCTCTCTCTCTCTCTCTCTCTCTCTTTCTCTCTCTCTCTCTCTCATCTGTTTCTATCTCTGCCGTTTTGACAGTATCCGTTATATCAATAGTTTCCTTGGTACAGTAATAATAATAATAATAATAATAATAATAATAATAATAATAATAATAATAATAATAATATATTTTCTCTCTCTCTCTCTCTCTCTCTCTCTCTCTCTCTCTCTCTCTCTCTCTCTCTCTCTCTAATCTGTTTCTATCTCTGTCGTTTTGACAGTATCCGTTATATCAATAGTTTCTTGGTACAGTAATAATAATAATAATAATAATAATAATAATAATAATAATAATAATAATGTATTATCTCTCTCTCTCTCTCTCTCTCTCTCTCTCTCTCTCTCTCTCTCTCATCTGTTTCAATCTCTGTCGTTTTTACAGTATCCATTATATAAAAAGTTTCTTGCTCTCTCTCTCTCTCTCTCTCTCTCTCTCTCTCTCTCTCTCTCTCTCTCTCTCTCTCTCTCTCTCTCTCCGAGCCATATTCTTGACTCGATGAACAGTGAAAATTCAGCCACGACGGAGCAGCGAGAAATTTACAGCATGAATGCAAATTCCGGTAATGACGCTCTGCCGATATACAGGAAGTTCATTAATACGGAAGCGTATATATTCAGCCTAGCGGTGCTATATTTTTCAATGAAGATATATGTGCGTAATAATGGCCAAAGCTTTGATTTATTAGGATATGACGATTCGTTTTTTTTTTTTTTTTTATTTTCGATAATGATGAGTGAGTGGCAATCAGCTATAATCGTTTGACGACGGAGTGAAAGTACTAGTTCAAAAGTAATTATAATATATATGTATATATACATACATGCATACATTATGTGTATATATATATATATATATATATATATATATATATATATATATATATATATATATATATATATATATATATATATATATATATATATATATATATATATATATATACATATAGTGCTTTTAAAGGGATTTGTATCTTTACAGTAAAAGATATTTATAGTCATTATTCAATAATGTAATTGTTTCCTAAGTATAAATTCCTTTCGGTAACGAACAAAAAAAAAAAAAAAAAAAACAAATTCAAGGGATCTAGATTCTGTAACTGTCTCAGTTCCCTTGCGCATTCCACCAACCGGCAATCAAATCATCAAATCGTTCCGCGCACAAAGTGAGAATTTTTGATCACAAGATTCACAAAATCCCTCATCGACTGTATAAAATATTTCAGAGGCGACAGACGCTTAACACCTGATGATTATTTAACGGAGGCGACTCAAAAGCCAGCCTCATAACCAGCCTGTTTATTCTCATCATCGGCGCTCATTTATAAATGTTAATCACCTGCTCGCTGTGCCTTCGCTAATGGCGGGGCCGAAAGATGATTGATGTACGCTAATATTCACGGTGTCAATATTTTAAAAGGGGCTTCTCCTCCTCCTCCTCCTCCTCCTCCTCCTCCTCCTCCTCCTCCTCCTCCTCCTCCTCCTCCTCCTCCTCCTCCTCCTCCTCCTCCTCCTCCGCCACGCAGGTGGGATTAACAAAATTGAAGGGAGGGGGAAAGGGAGAACACAGGTAATTAACGAAACAGGAGGAATGGGGCAGAACACAGGTAATTAACAAAATTGGAGGAAGGGGGAGAACACAGGTGATTAACGAAATTGGAGGAAGGGGGAGAACACATATGATTAACGAAACAGGAGGAAGGGGGAGAACACAGGTGATTAACGAAATAGGAGGAAGGGGAAAACAGGTGATTATCGAAATTGGAGGAAGGGGGAGAATACAGGTGATTAACGAAATTGGAGGAAGGGCAGAACACAGGTGATTAACGAAATTGGAGGAAGGAGGAGGAGAGAACACAGGTGATTAACGAGACTGGAGGAAGGGGGAGAACACAGGTGATTAACGATTTGGGAGAAGGGGAGAACACAGGTGATTAACGAAATTGGAGGAAGATGGAGGAGGACAGGTGATTTTTACGAAACACGAGCTCGGGTCTGTGTTTATAGCCAACAGAATTATCATAAAAACTGCTGTGATGTGCTATTTCCTGTTCGTCTGTTTATCTCATCTTTTTTTTCTAATGACGGGCGACGCAAAGGGACTCCTCTCTCTCTCTCTCTCTCTCTCTCTCTCTCTCTCTCTCTCTCTCTCTCTCTCTCTCTCTCTCTCTCTCTCTCTCTCTACGTATACATATATATACACACATATATGTATATATATATTGTTGGCAAAAGATATGCAAATCCCTAATTTATGCATATGGTTGACAGCCAATTTCGAGTTCATAATGAGGCGAATAAAAAAAGATATTAAATAACAAACAAGATCGTACCAACAGACAGAGCAAATTGTGAAGAACAAATGCAAAAAAAAAAAAAGAAAATCTTTTTCTTTGCAGTTTTTCACTATCAAAGGTGAGAATGAATTACACTCTTCCTCTTGCCTGGCTCGCAACAACAGCCAAACTATTTTGTTTTGGTACAGAACCTGAGAATATTGTTTTTCTGGCCGATAACAATCTCTTCCTTACTCCCCACCCCCCCTTTTTTGGGGGGGGCTCTTTTTTCGCCATTTTTGATATCCTGTTATTCTGCTAGAAACAAGGTTTTCTTTTTTAGCTTTCATATATAAATTTTTTTTTTTTTTCTGTGCTGGAGCCAATTACACAGGTGGAATGAAAATGGGAGAATATTTCGCGACAATCCTTTTGGCGTCATCAAAGACATTTCCTGCGTTCTATTTACTATCTTCAGTTCCATTATAATTCTTCAGACTGTTACAAAATTTAGTGTATTGCCTTTCGCAAGCAAATGAACTCATTTGAATCCTATTACATAATTTTGGTGATAAAATATTTTTGAAGTTTCCCAGATCTGTAAAAACCTATTTGTATATCTGTCGAGTTTAGCCACATACTTTCACCGTCGTAATATACACATTCTCATCACTGTTGACGTAATGCAAGGTGCATATTACTTTATAGGCTTAAAGTCTCCCTGAAGATATTGTGCAATTGGAACTTAGAAAGTTCAAGCGAAGATGCAACGCATTTCTACCCTAAAACTATTCATCTTGTATCTTAATAATTTGATCTACATTTTTACCTCTCTAATTATTATTTTTTTTCTTTTCTAATAACTGATCTTTCTATATTTCATATTATCTTCTGTAAATTCTTGCAAATGAACACCATATTCTTTGGAAGCTTGAATTTCAAGTCAGTGGCCCCCGTGGGGTTGTTCTTTATGAAGAGGATTCATCTACTGAATAATAATAATAATAATAATAATAATAATAATAATAATAATAGTAATAATAATAATAATAATAATAATAATATAATAATAATAATAATAATAATACTAATAATAATAAACATAAATTAATCATAATAATAATAATACAATAATTAATATTAATAAAATAAAATAATAATAACAATAATAATAATAAAAATAAAATAATCATAATAACAACAACAACAACAACAACAACAACAATAATAATAATAATAATAATAATAATAATAATAATAATAATAATAATAACAACAACAACAATAATAATAATAATAATAATAATAATAATAATAATGAAATAAAAATAAAATAAAATAATAATAATAATAATAATAATAATAATAATAATAATAATAATAATAATAATAATAATAATAATAATAATAATAATAATAATAATTCCGTATATTCTATGTTTTCTAGTTTAGAAACCAGATATTGCGTCCAGTTGTTTATAATTTCAGGCGGTTAAATCACGTTTAAAAGCGACTATTCAAAACTAGAGTGAAACGCTTCGCCCAATTTTTTTTTTTCAGGAAAAAAAAAAAAACATGAAAATTTTAGATTATGTTTTGCAATGATCGAAAAATGGCGCTTCGGTGGCTTTCAATCCGCGAGAGAAAAATATATAATGAATACAAATGCAAAAGCGAGAAAGTTTTGATTGGATGGTTTTTGTGGCAATTGTTATTACCACTGTTATTATTATTATTATTATTATTATTATTATTATTATTATTATTATTATTACTATTATTATTATTATTATTATTATTATTATTTCAAAAGGGGCAGGTAAAAGTTATCACATTGGTAGTTCCTGATATTGATCTTTGAGTTATATTATTATTATTATTATTATTATTATTATTATTATTATTATTATTATTATTATTATTATTATTATTATTATTATTATTATTGTTTCAAAAGAGGCAGATGAAAGTGATCACATTGGTAGTTCATGCGTAGCCAATCCTGATGTTAATCTGTGAGTCCTATTATTATTATTATTATTATTATTATTATTATTATTATTATTATTATTATTATTATTATAATTTCAAAAGAGGCAGGTGAAAATTATCACATCGGTAGTTCATGCGTAACCGATTCTGATATTAATCTTTGAGCTCTATAGTGACACCAAGAAGTCATTTATTATAATAAATATAAAACGATTCTGTTTTATGATGATAAGGCGATAAAGGTCTTGGAATTATTAGTCATTTACGACAGTTTTATATTTTTACGATCTCTAGATCCTATGTGACTTATGATATCAATGGAAATGAATATGTAGTCATCAAGGCACTTTCAAATTTAGACAAATATTCATAATCACATCGAAGTTATTTTAAAGTAAAAAAAAAACAAAAAACAAAATAGGATTGATATTCAAAAGGCTTCAATGGTATCACTGCATTGATTCTGCCTCTTATAAAGACATTACAACCGTAATAACTACAGCTACAACTAACAATTGGTCAGTATTATGATGGCGATGACAACACAGAAATTCATATGGAGATTGTTCTTTTAAAAAGAATTCTTTGGGGGAAAAAATAAACTTAAAAAATGGCAAATGAGCAAAAGTCCCCATCACAGACACAACGTGATCTGTTTTACAAAAAAAAAAAAAAAAAAAAAAAAAAAAACAGTTCTTAAAAAAGTCTGACAAAACAAAAGTTACAAATTTGCTCGAAATTTTGTTTTTTCTGCAAACAACGCTATGCAAATGGGACACAGCGCAGCTCACGTATCATTGACGCCATATTCCGTCTGTGTTGTGCAATCAAGGACATTTACGAAAAACGTACGAGTTACAGAGAAGAATCCTGTGAAAATGTAAAATCATTTTACATCAATTCGCAAGAAGAGAGATTCTTCTATTGTTTGCGTACGAAAGATTCGAATATTTTTCGAATGTTTTCTTGCATTTCAGGGAACGAACTTTCAGTGCGCTCTGGTCACGTGACTTCTCTTCACATTTACCAAACAATATTTTGCGTCTTTGTTCTCAGTTCTAAAAAGGTTTAATTTACATTTTTTTTCATTTGCTAGCATACACCAATTTAATTTTTGACATAGAAATTTTTACGTGGTTTTAAGCTATAATAGCAATAATCTTGTGTGCAGCATATACGGCAAAAAAAAAAAAAAAGTAAAAAATGCGCCGAAGTTTCTTCGGCGCAATAGAGTTTTCTGTACATCATATACTCAAGGCCACCAAAAATAGATCTATCTTTCGGTGGTCACGGTATAATGATGTATGAGCCGCGGCCCATGAAACTTTAACCACAGCCCGGTGGTGGCATGGCCTATACGTTGCCAGGTGCACGATTATAGCTAACTTTAACCTTAAAATAAAAGCTACTGAGGCTAGAGGGCTGCAATTTGGCATGTTTGATGACTGGAGAGTGGATAATCAGCATACCAATTTGCAACCCTATAACCTCAGTAGTTTTTAAGATCTGAGGGCGGACAGAAAAAGTGCGGACGGACAGACAATGCCGGCACAATAGTTTTCTTTTCAGAAAACTAAAAGGAAATTATATTTAGCTATTTGGTTCTGAAAAAGATGGTATAAACGCCCGTGCTTGTCATGAAATTTCTTTTCAGGAACATTTTGTTAATAAAAAAAAACACAACCACGATTCGGTTAGTACGATAACCTATGATTTTTAAGAACCAGAGGTTTGCCTCTCTCTCTCTCTCTCTCTCTCTCTCTCTCTCTCTCTCTCTCTCTCTCTCTCTCTCTCTCTCTCTTACTTTACCTTCATTTACATCGTATGGGAACCCTAGTAGACAAATGACAGAACCTGGCCCCCCCTACTCTCTCTCTCTCTCTCTCTCTCTCTCTCTCTCTCTCTCTCTCTCTCTCTCTCTCTCTCTCTCTCTTTTACTTTACCTTCATTTAAATCGTATGGGAACCCTCGCAGATAAATGGACAGAAGTTGTGCCTCTCTCTCCTCTCTCTCTCTCTCTCTCTCTCTCTCTCTCTCTCTCTCTCTCTCTCCTACATACCAACATTCTCATTCTATGGGACGTCAGTAGATAAATGGAGAGAGGCCGAAACATAAATGTCAAATAATTCAAGGCAACTGAGAATGTCACTTAAACTTGTAGCCCCACCTTCTATAGGGCTGTCAGAGAGACTACTTCCGGCAATTACAGCAATGGGGACGAATGACCTCTGAATGACCTCTGGTACTGGGCAAATGTGACCTCGTGGCCTCTCATTACCATATGGATGCCCGTTCTAGTTGGACAAGGAAGATGGTTCAGCCTACAGCCTCAAGTTGATGGTCTGGAGAAATGTGACTAATAATAATAATAATAATAATAATAATAATAATAATAATAATAATAATAATAATAATAATAAATAACGTGTGTAATAAAAATCCACAATTATACAATAATAATATATTTACTATATAATTGTGGATTTTTATTACGCAGATTGTTTTTCACGAGATTGTGAATTTCTTAGCAATAATAATAATAATAATAATAATAATAATAATAATAATAATAATAATAATAATAATAATAATAATAATATATTTACTATATAAATGTAGATTTTTATTACGCAGATTGTTTTTCGCGAGATTGTAAATTTCTTAGCATTAATAATAATAATAATAATAATAATAATAATAATAATAATAATAACTATGTAAAATAAACAAGCTGGTTTATTTTACATAGTAACACAGTTCACTATACAATTGTGGATTTTTATTACCCAACAACAACAAAAACAACAACAACAATAATAATAATAATAATAATAATAATAATAATAATAATAATAATAATAATAATAATAATAAAAATAATTAAAAAAAGAATATCGACATTAATGAGTATTATAGGGTAAAAACGCAAACAATATAATTTAGCATATTCTGTGATATTTTCATTTCTATCTGTTACTGGGAAAGTTTTATCTCGTGTTTCATAAAATAATAAATTCTGAATTCTATATAAATTTCCGTGGTAGGAATTTGACTTTTCTGAACTTGTTTTCAGGTGTTACTTATATGCAAGTGACTGTAGGTCAATTTCAAGTAAGCAAGTAATATAATGGATTAGCTTTCTATAGTATAGTTCGAAGTATGTGCGCTATATATTGAACAAATGACTAAAACGCTTTCAATTTAATATCACCGATTATTTTAATTTAGTTTTTAGAGTTTATAAAAAATATGTCTTCGTTTAGTAAACGATAATTATTAATGTCGAGGAACTTTTCGCAAAGTATACAAGTACGGCAAATTCGTTAACGACAGTCAACAGAAAATTGCATATATTTTTACCTATTAACTCTTGTGTATCCATTTGCTTTTTCCGTGAATATTTCACAGCCTAAATTCTAAACTGCGTAGTTGTGGCACTGAATTTGAAAATGCAAATGAAAACAGCAGCAATACCTAACGTTGAAAATCAAAACGAAGCTATTTTTAAGGCAAACTGATGAATAAAGAAAAATTACGAATTACCTACGGTCTAAAAAATGCAGGTTTCTCTTAATGCTACTCGATGTTTTGTTTTGCTAAATTCAGGGCTCATTAAATAATGGAATACAGTATTGGTCAGAAATTAATTTGTAATTTTCGGCTTATGGAACTCTGAAATTGCAATTAGTGTTATGAAAAGAAAACTATTGGGCCGGCTTTGTCTGTCCGTCCGCACTTTTTTCTGTCCGCACTTTTTCTGTCCGCCCTCAGATCTTAAAAACTACTGAGGTTTCAGGGCAGCAAATTGGTATGCTGATCATCCACCCTCCAATCATCAAACATTCCAAATTGCAGCCCTCTAGCCTCAGTAGTGTTTATGTTATTTAAGGTTAAAGTTAGAGAAAATCGTGCGTATGGCAACGATCCACGCCAGGCCACCACCGGTCCGTGGTTAAAATTTCATGGGCCGCGGCCCATACAGCATTATACCGAGACCACCGAAAGACAGATCTATTTTCAGTGGCCTTGATTATACGGTGTAGCGGCTGTACAGAAAACTCGACTGCGCCGAAGTTACTCGTTTATGTATGGGCCTCTCAACCAAGCAATCAGCTCCAGTTCTAGGCGATCCTGGAATCCAGAAGACGAGGATTCTCTCATAAATGAGTACCAACACCGCATAATATTTTCAAAATGCAATACAACGCAAAGTAAGACTGTACTGTTCTCTCGACAAACTCAGATATTTTGTGTTTGGACACAAGGTGCGTTGAGTTTATCCAGGATCATTGTAAACAGGTAGAAAAATCTGAATTGGAGGAGTATGTACACAAAAGGGAGTCTTTAAGTGGCCATTGAGTGATCGACTGATTGATTGGTGGACTAAGAAATACACGAGTGTCCCCAAAGGTCACTTGTAATATGTGTATGGAAATAATAATAAAAAAAAAAAAAATTTAATTAAAAATAAAAAGATAAAAAATAAATAAAAATTAAATAAAAAATAAATAATTAAAAATAAATACATAAATAAATAAATATATATATGTATAATATATATATATATATATATATATATATATATATATATATATATATATATATATATATATATATATATATATACTCAATAATATTACAATATGTTTTACGTGTTGTCCTGTTTCATTTATCTACACTTAAATCATGTACAAACCTTTTTACAACCCGGAATGTTTGTTGTTTAAAGTGCACATACACATACACACACAATATACACACAACACGCACACACATATATATATATGTATATATATATATATATATATATATATATATATATATATATATATATATATATATATATATATTACTTTTTCACACTTAGAATATCTTTTTAATAAAACGTTCCAAATAACAAGGAAAATAAAAACTAAATATTTTTAACAACGCTCAAAGGAGGTAATGAAGTTTTACTCACACCGAAATCCAGTTCTACCTCCATCAACTTTCTCTTTTCCGGAAGAGGGTTTTTTTCCTGACAATTCCGAGTGCAGTTTTTTTTTTTTTTTTCTCCCGCGTTTGTTTTCTTTCCTGTTGTAAATCAAATTCCCAACGGTTTTCCTATTCTTGCCCATTCTAGGTTTTTTTCATTTTTTTATGGACACAGTACGCACGAATCTAAGGGTTCGTCTACAGTACAGTGAAACATGTTGTAAAAATATGCCGGCAACTGGTCGTATACATAATAATAATAATCATACCTTTTCAACAAAACATGCTTGAAGGAGGGTCTACTTCCTTCCAATAATAATAATAATAATAATAATAATAATAATAATAATAATAATAATAATAATAATAATATGTCGACGGCAGTAAGGTGAGAACGAAATTTGAATCTCTGACCAATTCTGGATAATCGTATGAAGCTTTGCCTAGGGCTACGAATGTCGTTGGCTTGTATCCAACTTGTTAGTGATGTGTGTGCGATAAGTTACCAACATGTCTTGAGATGTGTTTACTGTAGTGTGAACGGAATCCTAACAAACATACAAATAAGTCGTTAACATGTAATCAACATGTCTGTGATGTGTCTGCAATAAGTTACCAACATGTCTTCAGTCATGTTCTACTGTAGTGTGGTTGGAATCCCAACAAACATAGTATGATGTCAAGGGCGTTTAGAGATGAATAGCTTCTCTAATGTTCTAAGAATGTTTTGCCCTATCAGCAAAATTTGACTGAACTAAAACGTGAATAAATTATTACTGAAAAGGTCATATAACGATAAAGTTGAATTATTTAATTATTAGATGACAATTCAAGGACGAACAAAAAACGAGTTTTCTGTACATCTGTAACAACGTATAATCAAAGCCACCGAAAATAGATCTATCTTTCGGTGGTCTCGGTATAATGCTGTATGAGCCGTGGCCCACGAAACTTGAACCACGACTGGTGGTGGCCTATCCTATATCGTTGCCAGAAGCACGATTATGGCTAAATTTAACCTTAAATAAAATAAGAACTACTGAGGGTAGAGGGCTGCAATTTGGTATGTTTGATGATTGGAGGATGGATGATCAACATAGCAATTTGCAGCTCTCTATCCTCGATAGTTTTTAAGATCTGAGGGCGGACAGAAAAAAGTGCGGACAGAATAAAGTGCGGACGGGCAGGCAAAGCCGGCACAATAGTTTTCTTTTACAGGAAACTAATAAAATTCAGACGTTTCATTTGTGTCACCATTTTCTCAGTATATGATTTTTGTCACCATTTTCTTAGTATATCATTAATTTGCTCTAAGTTTAATAATACCATCAGTCCCTTTACAATTGAGGATATTAATCTTAATTATAATAACGTTCCCAGAAACCTGGAGTAGTGGTTGATGCCCAAACGTCTATTTTAATTTTCCATCATTTATTAAATGCGATCAGACCATCTGGTATTCTACATTCCAGGAAAAATCACTAATTACCTTTTCTGATTCAACATCAGTTTAATGACGACGATGCCCTTTTGAATATTTTAACCAGCTTAATGGGGTGGTTGGTTAAGCTTCCTTACATATTCATCAGCTTAAGAGAGTCAGCATTACTTAATAATGAGAATTCAGTGAAAGACTGTTTCTCTAACAGTTTGCAATGCAGTTATTATGCTTTCATTGTGTAAAGATTAATTCATAGAATATGTTGGGTTTGATCGCTACGTGGAAGGGTGACCGGCAAGAACCGCCAGAAACCATTGGCATACATTCCTCCTAAACATCTGTTATGCAGGACGTGAGGCTTGCAACCTCACAAAGCCCTTCAGGATCGAACCCAGGTCTTTCAATTGAAAGACAAGGACGCTGCTAATCAAGCCACACAAGTCATTATACTTCTGTGGCTTGGTTGGAGGCAATCTCGTCTTTCAATTCAAAAACCTGGGTTCGATCCTTATGTGAGTGAGAAATTTATATATATATATATATATATATATATATATATATATATATATATATATATATATATATATATATATATATACATATATAAATATATATATACATATATGTAAATAAATATGTATATATATACATATATATACACATATATATTATTGGTACTATGCTAAACAATTCTGCTCTTTAAAAATGATCGTAAAATAAGATTTTTTCTTTGGGGGGGGGACGGTAGTGCTTGTAAATCTAAGGGATTTCTAGTGCATGTTTAACAGTATATAAGGATTCAGAATCAAGAAAAGGGTCTTAGTTTATCCTTTATAATAATAATAATAATAATAATAATAATAATAATAATAATAATAATAATAATAATAATTAAAAAGCCACAATAATGTACAATCGCTCATATACAGTATTGTGGCTGTTTACTTATTATTTCCGGTCACATTATATGGTGACGCACCATAAATAATAATAATAATAATAATAATAATAATAATAATAATAAGAAGTGAAAAGCCACAACAATATATAATCGCTTATACACAGTATTGTGGCTTTTTGCTTATTGTTCCCGGTCACAATATAGTGACGCACCACAGATGATGATAATAATAATAATTATAATGATAATAACAATAACACACCTCCTCTATAACCTTCCTTCCACCCACCATTTCACAAATGATCTCGTCCACAAAAACCTTGAACGAAGAATCACATCAGCAACACCCAGCCATCATCATCTCGCAAGTCACACTGACCTCAGGGAATCCGGGGGGACCTTTGACTGGGTCCTATCCTTTACGGACGTGTATTCCGCTTTTAAAAAGAAAAACGTGCTATGAACACGAGCCTTGGTGCGAAAGCAAAGCCAGTGGATCCGGTTTTGGGACAGAGAAGGAAATAAAAGACGTAAAAAAAAAAAGAAGAAGAAGAAGAAGAAACGAATGGAAACTGAACACCGAATAGACGGCAAAGCCTTTTCAAAGGGAAGGAAATTGATGGGGTTGGGACTTGTTTCAGATGTGAGAGAGAGAGAGAGAGAGAGAGAGAGAGAGAGAGAGAGAGAGAGAGAGAGAGAGAGAGAGAGAGTACCTTAAACCATGAGTCTTTGTATATTCCTTATTTTTTTTTAGATAACTGTTATCTTCAAATGAAAGGTATACAGAAGGAGATATATATATATATATATATATATATATATATATATATATATATATATATATATATATATATATATATATGTGTGTGTGTGTGTGTGTGTGTGTGTATATACATATATGATCATATATATATATATATATATATATATATATATATATATATATATATATATATATATATATATATGTATATATACATATATGTACACACACACATATATATATATGTATGTATGTATATATATACATATATATACATATATATATAATATATATATATATATATATATATATATATGTGTGTGTGTGTGTGTGTGTGTGTGTGTGTACGTATGTATGTGTGTGTGTGCGCGCGAGTAAAACCACCTTACATTTTTCAGAAAAAAGGTTACAAATACACACAAACTTGCTCTAAAGGGCATTATAATGTTTCCATGTTACATTCCACAAAGAAGCATATCAGAAGTTATCCACAAATCATTGCAGTAATATTTCTTTTACATTTGCAAACTGAGAGATCTTCTTGTTTTTTTTTTACGCCCACAGACTTCACCGCATTAATAACCTTGATATAAATCTATGAAAACCTGACTTGGAGAAACATCTGCACGCTGAAGTATATTTTCATTCATGTAGAAAACATTCGCCTGGAAATTATTGTACAATATTGACATACAATGTACTCGCTTTCGGTCATGAATTAATACTTGCTCGGGAAATGCGCCATGGGAAATGCCAGACTGTAATAATATCTGTTTTCGATAACAGATCGACGTATTAATCGACAAATTAGCAATATAAAGGTTGGGGTCTTGCTTAGCGGTTTGTCAGAGAAGTTTGCGTCTCCTGACTTATCGTGGGGATGGGGAAAATCTGAAGTTAAAAAAACTATGATCAATTTTGGAAATAAAATCAATGTCTTACATATGATTGCACTTTATAAATGTTCGCACTATAGACAAATGAGAAACAGAAGCATATTAGGATCATTAGTTTTATTTGAATATAACGTAGATAAAATCAAGCACTTGAAATTCAAGCTACCAAAGAATACGGTGTTCATTTTACAGAAATTACATAATAGGAAATACATAAAGAAGAGATCAGGTATTAGAAAATAAAAACAAATACATTAATAAATAATAAGTAAATAGTTGAAAATATAAATAAGCTATAAAATAGGAGGCGAATGGTTTTGCGGCAGTAACATATTGCAAGTTTTTGAGGTTCCAATTGCACAGAATCTTCAGGGAAATTGTTCCATGATGCTGATAGAACGTTAATCTTTCGAGCGGAGTTTCGAAGCCAGATTTTTTTTTTTTTTATTTTCCAGAAAACAGAAAAAATGTGTTGAATTATGCTTCAGCGAGGATGTTAAGAGCCGTTTTTATTGAGAGCTGTAAGCGAGTATCTGCTTCTAATATCGTGAACTAGCATATCGCAAAATGGATTCGCGGAATTTTTTCAGGGCATAATTAATTGGTCAATTCTAGCTTCTGCTCTGCAAAATTCAGAAATAAAATTTTATGCTTTCTTTGCGTTACTATTTATGGTCTGAATAAAATGGCTTTCTTTTTGTGTCTGTTCTAGAAGGTGAATATTTTTGAGTTTGTGCCCTTAATATTGAAATAAATAAATAAGTGAATAATATGTTTAATACATAATTTTTATTACAAAGATGCAATGCATTTCTACCCTAATACAATTAAATTTGTATTGTAATATTTTACTTACGTTTTATTCATTTATTACCTGTTTTTCGAATAACTTATCTCTTTCCGTATTTCCCATTAACTTCTGTAATGTCTTTCAATGAACACCATATTCTTTGGAAGCTTGAATTTCAAGTCATTGGTCCCTGTAGACTTTTTCACATGAATAGGGTTTGTCTTCTGAATAATAATAATAATAATAATAATAATAATAATAATAATAATAATAATAATAATAATAATAATAATAATAAATCACAAACAGGGAAGGTAACTCTTATCCACAGTCAGCTGGATAAGTGTGTGAGTCTCTACTTCTAACTCGACACGGAACCTGGCTTTATTCTACTTCATATGATCCTAACCCTTAGTGAATTTTCATGTCACTGAGTTCTCCCTTGGACTTTAGACAGCTATCTACTGTTTTATCTATATATTACCCAGTAAGTGTTAGGAGGCTTTCACAATTACATCAATAATATCTTTACTGTTTATGACACCTAAGAAAAACACAGAAACTTCCAAAAACTTCAATCCAGGATGAAATACACATTTTCAAAGTTACACATTCGAAAAACCCGTCCAAAAACCAAAATTAAGAACTCAGACAGAAAAACCTACTCCACTTCGAGAAAAGAAAAAAAATTTCTCGTCGACAGAAATTTGTCATTCCAAATTGTTGTATGTCCACGTTTTTTCCCCTGTGCTGTTTTCCTTTCATAAAACAAATAAAACAAAGCTCCGGTGACACCTGACAACATACGGTCCATTTTCTTTGCTTTTCAGACTCGACAAGAAAATGTATTTAGTTGTATTTTGTTTTACTGGGAATAGAGAAAGAAGGATTTACGATGTTTACACTTTCGCCATTAAAATACGAAAGTTTGGCCTTTCGGAAGTGAATCTTGTTCATCCGAACATAAATCCGGTATATCCGGTATAAGGGATTTTTGACATCTCATTCTTTTGAAGTATCGAAGACGTCAAAAAGGCTTTAAATGGGTTACGTTTCTTTGGATGAAAATGGTAAAAATGAAAACTCAGTTCCGTGAAAGCATTTTAAATAAAGTTTGTTATTTTTTTGATACTAAATTCTTTTTCTTTGACCGAGAAAGGAAAAATTGACGTGAAAAAGTTATTGCTCAACTTTGGATGAACTGAATGTGATCTGACACTCAGCGACTATCTTTTTTATTTCAGATACATACCCATTTATTTAACACTGAGTTGGTCAAACTATAGTGAAAAGAATTAATACACATTTTTGACATCCCTAGAATAAACCGCATTAAGGCCAATAAAAATGAAAAGTCTATTTCATACAGAAACACGAATTATCACTTGTGTCCACGTACTCATAGGATTAAAATAGACTCACTAGTTACTCAAAAATGAGTCAGCATATGATTTTCCGAACGCATTTTTATGGCTCGAACACTTGAAATAAGTGAGAGAGAGAGAGAGAGAGAGAGAGAGAGAGAGAGAGAGAGAGAGAGAGAGAGAGAGGATTTATATCAGTGATTCATTATATATATTTAACAATTTCATGCTTTTATTTGCTCTTTTCATAATGTGCCCATTTGAACTGTCAGTGCTAAAAGGATTCAGTGTAACAATACTGTAAGGACTACACACACACACGCACACACACACACACACACACACACACACACACACACACACACAGATTTCCAATAATGATAAATTAACCCTGGCGGAATTACCGTTTTCAGTCTTCGGGAAAAAATAACGCGAGAGAGAGAGAGAGAGAGAGAGAGAGAGAGAGAGAGAGAGAGAGAGAGAGAGAGAGAGAGAGAGATATTCCTTTTCTAGTATGAAGAGAAGTGTAATTCGTCTCTGTGGGGAGGATCCATCATCTTGAGTTGCCAACGAATGTTTTTATCTACATGCATGTTATTAACGAAGGTATGACGTCATTATAGAACCGTTGTACCTCCATTTTTTATAAATGTAAAACTTCAGTAACGAATAACATATACAAGCTCGGATTATGTCGAGTTACCCCAATTAAAAAGAAGTAGCCTATGCTTCTAAATTCCTTGAGAATCTGCGCTTATACTGTATATGATCAACAATGCTCTTTGCCCTGTAAAACTATTTAAAATCGGATAAATCTCTGAGCTTAGAACTTGAAAAAGGTGGTTTTTATGAAGGTATTAATCGTAAAATCAACAGCTTCGCCCTTTTTTTTGAGATTATACTGCGATTTATCAATATGGAAAACAAATAAAAAATGCGCCGAAGTTTCTTCGGCGCAACCGAGTTTTCTGTACAGCCTTTACGGCGTATAATAAAGGCCACCGAAAAAAGATTTGTCTTTCGGTGGGCTCGGTATAATGCTGTATGAGCCGCGGCCCATTAACCTCTCAGCCGGCCGCGGTGGCCTGTGTTGTTACGTTGCCAGAAACACGATTTGGCTAACTTTAACCTAAAAATGAAAACTACCGTGGCTAGAGGGCTGCAATTTGGTATGTTTGATGATCCACATACCAATTTGCAGCCCTCTAGTCTCAGTAGTTTTTAAGATCTGAGGGCGGACAGAAAAAGTGCGGACGGACAGACAAAGCCGGCACAATAGTTTTCTTTTACAGAAAACTAAAAACAGGCTTTAATGAAAGGTAACCATAGCAAGGAACACTGTTTCCCCATCTCTTGCGTTAGGTGGTATTATCATAACTATTTCCTGACATTTCAATCATCAGAGTTTGTTCGTCCTGACAGCTTTGGAAAATCGTAATTTCCACAAATCATCATTGGTGTAGAGAAAATATATTCCACACAATTTGAAAATAAATAAAATGCGGGTTCCTGTTTCGTAGACAGAGTTACTTAGCTGGATTTATAATTGTCTCATCCATAGGCCTAATTCAACACGCATGAATTCGCAAAGCGCGAATCAGGTCTGCGTTCCCACGCGTAAATTCAAAATACAAATCAGACCTAAATTCGTACTCTTGAATTAAAGACACGAATCAGGCCTGCCTTCATACGCCTGACTTCAAAACACGAATCAGACCTACGTTCGTATGCCTGAATTCAAAACACGAATCAGACCTACGTTCGTACGCCTCAATTCAAAACACGAATCAGACCTACGTTCGTACGCCTGAATTCAAAACACGAATCAGGCCTACGTTCACATACGCCTGAATTCAAAACACGAATCAGACCTATGTTCGCAGGAGTAAATTCAAAAAGCGAATCAGGACTACGTTCTTGCGCGTTGTATAGCCACGGCTGAACGATCTCTCATTCAATTTGACTCCTGAATGTAAATATTGAGTCACGCTACTCCAGCTCAGCCTGGTCAATAATTGGATTCTCGCGGCGGCGACGACGTTCAGCAGGTTTGAATCGGCTGAGGCGAAAAACTGTCTGCTACTACAGAGAGGGTTGAACGCGACCAGCACCTCTATAAAGATTATATTAGTATTATTTTTTTATTGAACTATTTTTCTTTTTACTGTGAATGTAGAGGATATCGTAGTATCTTTTTAATAAGTGTTTTTTTTTTGCTGTGGATATAGTACAGCCAAATCATATATATATATATATATATATATATATATATATATATATATATATATATATATATATATATATATATATATATATATATATATATATATATATATTCTTATATTCCCGGGTTCGACGATGATAGCTATCGGGATGCTAGTTTAAAAAAAAGTCAGTTAATCTATCTATATATCGCTGAAAATATTATAATTTTTATCGTTCACATTTCATTATGATGCCAACATCTTCATAAACCACAAGTCCTTCAATAAACCACAATGTCCGATTTTATTTTTAATATTTACGACTAAGATATTGGCTTTTCATTACTACTGTCTCTTTGAACCATAAGTTAGCTTATTGTAGTCAAAAGAAAAATTAGGTATTAATATAAAGGTTATGAACAAAAAGGAACCTAATAATATAAAATGCATTTATGCTGCTAAATTGAAATGATCTTTTGGCTGACTGCCATTTCAAGCCTTAACCACCAGTGATAATGAGCTGAATATAGAGTTTAGGCCAGTGGTTTTCGACCTTTTTGCGCCCATGGCCCATTTTTGGCATCCCTGAATACTCATGGCCCACTGCCCTTCAGAACTGTGTAATGATGATACTTGAATTATTATAAAGTATTTTCAAAACGCTTTATTAGTTTTGCATTTTCATTTATGGAATTATTTTTCAGAACACTTCATTAAACATTTTCATTTATGAAAGAAAGCACTGGCCTGCATTTACTGTAAACGATTTTTCATTTTTTAAATACTATTTTGAAGATGTCCGTGGCATGGCCCACAGGTTGAAAACCACTGGTTTAGGCGATAGGCCAAGCACTGGGACCTACGGGGTCATTCAGCGCTGGAAAGGAAATTGAGAGAAAATAGGTTTGAAAGGTATACCAGGAGAAAAAACTCAAAGCAGTTGCACTATGAAATATTTGTTAATAGAGGGTGGCTAGCGAGATGGAAGAAAGATAATGTAAAAGGAATGAAAGGGGCTGCAGCTAGGGGCCGAAGGGACGCCGCAAAGAACCTTGAGTAGTGCCTACAGTGCACCCCGCGAGGTGCACTGACGGCACTACCTACCTTCGGGGACCAGTGATAATGAAGGAATATAAAATCATGGAGGTAGTGATAACGTACACTTTTTAGCCCAAACAAATAAAATATTCAAGAATTGCATGACGATGGAAATTCTTATCTAATACAAATGTATTTTGAAAGCAACTTTTCAATTCTTTCTTTCCTCGTACGTAGAGAGAGAGAGAGAGAGAGAGAGAGAGAGAGAGAGAGAGAGAGAGAGAGAGAGAGAGAGAGAGAGAGAGAGAGCTAAAACACTTCAGATAACAAACGTAGCAATAAAATTTTTCTTCGGAAAAATAAATGTTTGCCTGCAAGTTCGGGCCAAAAATTCATGGTAACGGTTCTGGGTACTGTTTAACCATTCTAGTATTTCATAGTTTTACAAAGAAAATTCTGTATGTGTTTCCCTTGAACAAACACACACAAACATGCACACAAACACACAAACATATATATGTATATATATATATATATATATATATATATATATATATATATATATATATATATATATATATATATATATATATATATACAGACTTGTAAGTTTTTCTTATAACAATAATTAAATGATATAGAAAATATAATCTATATAATCATTATAGCTGCCAGCTAATCTTAAGGAAAACAGATACGGTTATAGCTACCAGATAATTTTAAACAAGCTAGATACACTATGGCAGCCACATAATTATAAGGAATATAGACACGATATAGCTGCCGAATAATTACAAGCAAGATATATACAATATAACTGCCAGATAATTATAAGGAATATAGATACGATATAGCTGCCAAATAATTATAAACAAGATATATACGATATCTGGCAGTTATATTGTATCTATCTTTCTTGTAATTATTTGGCAGCTATATCGTATCTATCTTGCTTATAATTATTTGGCAGCTATAATTATAAACAAGATAGATACGATATAGCTGCCAAATAATTACAAGCAAGATAGATACAATATCACTGCCTGATTATTATAAGGAATATAGATACGATATAGCCGCCAAATAATTATAATTAGACAGATACGATATAGCTGCCAATTAATTATAAACAAGATAGATACGATATAGCTGCCAGGTAATTATAAGGGATATAGATACGCAATAGCTGCCAAATAACAATAATTAGATAGATACACTACAACTACCAGATAATTATAAGGAATATAGATACGATATCGCTGCCAAATAATAATAATTAGATAGACACAATATGACTGCCAGGTAATTATAAATAATATAGATACGATATAACGGCCAAATAATAATAATTAGATAGATACACTACAACTGCCAGATAATTATAAGGAATATAGATACGATATAACGGCCAAATAATAATAATTAGGTATTTACATTACAACTACCAGATAATTATAAGGAATATAGATATGCCCTCCCAACATACCGTAATGTTAAGGTTCACGCACTAAAAAGAGGTAATTAACATTTGAATTCCGCCTCTGATAAGAAGAACTGTACCTTTAATTAATTAACGCAAGAGACTGAAGATCTCGCTTCATAAAATTCCAGATGCTTAAAATTCTTTACCCTCATTAAGACACTGAGAATTAATTTCGCCTAAGGCCGATAAAACGTCGCTGCAAATCTCAGGAATGCTGTTTGGGTCATTTAAAAAATTACTCCGAGCGTGGATGCAGGGGAATAATTATTACATATAATTTATAATTATAATCAGAAAGGTACAGCAGGTGTTTTTATTGCCTGCGAGTTATAATAACAAAGGAAATCAATTAAAGGACAAATGATACAGTTTCATATTTTTCATCTCATTATTATTATTATTATTATTATTATTATTATTATTATTATCAATTATTGCCTGGGGGTTATAATAGCAAAGGAAATCAATCAAAGGACAAATGATATATTTCTCCTTTTTCAACTATATTATTATTATTATTATTATTATTATTATTATTATTATTATTATCATTATTATCATTATTATTATTATTATTATTATTATTATTATTATTATTATTATTATTATTATAAAAATAGAGAAAACTCTATACAAACCACGTGTATAAAAGAGGGCCTACTATTTATTATTATTATTATTATTATTATTATTATTATTATTATTATTATTATTATTATTATTATTATTTATGATTTCTTTTTTCCTCGGCATTGCTCTCTTTTTTTCTTCTTCCTCTCTCTCTCTTCCTAATCTATTGATTTTTCCTTTAGTTATAAATATTATTATTGTTCAGTAAATTATAGTTTGTCTAATGAATAAAAAAGTGTTTAAATAAAGAATTTGGCGTTGAAATGAATGAGCTATTATTATTTAGTAAGTAAATAATAATAATAATAATAATAATAATAATAATAATAATAATAATAATAATAATAATAATAATAATAATAATAATACTTCCTAAATTAAAATTAAAAGTTTAGTCTTTAAATGGATTGAACCCAGTAGAATCTTTCTATATCTTTCTATGCCAATCTTTCCTGCAATCAAAATAAATTCTCCAAATTAATAAAAAAAAACTTCGAAAATCAGAGAAAACAAGTAAAAAATGAGCCGAAGTTTCTTTGGCGCAATCGAGTTTTCTGTACAGCCGCTACAGCGTATAATCAAGGCCACCGAAAATAGATCTATCTTTCGGTAGCCTCAGTATAATGCTGTATGAGCCGAGGCCCATGAAACTTTAACCACGGCCCGGTAGTGGCCTATTCTATATCGTTCCCAGATGCACTATTATGGCTAACTTTAACCTTAAATAAAATAAAAAAAAACTACTGAGGCTCGATGGCTGCAATTTGGAATGTTTGATGACTGGAAGGTGAATGATCAACATACCAATTTGCAGCCCTCTAGCCTCAGTAGTTTTTAAGATCTGAGGGCGGACAGAAAAAGAGTGCGGACAGGAAAAAGTGCGGACGGACAGACAAAGCCGGCACAATAATTTTCTTTTACAGAAAACTAAAACGTTTCACAAAAGTCAACAATATAAACACTTCTACTGACGTCACTTATGCTCCCATGGCCTTGTTATTTAAGAATGATGCATTTATTGCGCTAATATTCACTTGCACGTGTCAAAGCGTTGATACCAGTTCATGGTTCCATAATTCGAGGAAACGAACCATGATTCCCGAATTTTGAGGTTCATTAGTTTTAATATTGAAAGAGGCGATGGCAGCTGGTATTTTTTCCTGTCTGATATATGTACAGTAATTTAGATGCTGTTTATAGGGGAGGTCATGCATGAATATTCAAATAAGATATTGCTGTCTGAAGGGAAGAGCAAAATCTTAGTGCTTTGAACATTTTGGAATGTACACAGCATTTCATAATACATTCCGAATGTGAGAGATAGGTCGGTCCTTATAATGTTTCATTCGAGGCTCTCTTACTGAAGAGTAATAATAATAATAATAATAATAATAATAATAATAATAATAATAATAATAATAATAATAATAATAATAATAATAATAATCAGGAGAAGGTTTACATAATAATAATAATAATAATAATAATAATAATAATAATAATAATAATAATAATAATAATAATAATAATAATAATAATATCTTGTTAAAGAGAATGGTAGCATCAGTGGAATTGATTTTATATATGGTCTATTCGAGGCTCTCTTACTGAAGAGTAATAATAATAATAATAATAATAATAATAATAATAATAATAATAATAATAATAATAATAATAATAATAATAATAATAATAATAATCTTGTTAAAGAGAATGGTAGCATCAGTGGAAATGATTTTATATATGGTCTTTTCAATTCTTATTATTTTATTCTCATCAGGGCTGATATTTGCTAATAACTGGCTGATGTTCATAGTCTGGTTTAGGGAAAAAAAATCCATTTCCTTACACAGATTATGAACATCGGCCAGTTATTAGCAAACATCAGCCCTGATGAGAAGAAAATAATGAGAAGAAGAATTGAGAAGACCATATATAAAATCAATTCCACTGATGCTGCCATTCTCTTTAGAAAGACATGCTTGAAAGAGGGTCTACTCCCTTCCAATAATAATACAAATAATAATAACAATCAAGAGGTAGACCATCTGTAAACATGTTCCATTAGCAACTCTGGCTGCGTCAGTAGAATTTAATTGATAATAAAGTCTATTTTTTTTAATGATTCCTGAATAACAATGAGTTTCTCTCTCTCTCTCTCATTCTTATTTCTCTAGTTTTATAAGGAAACACACACTTTCTCTCTTTCAATCTTATTTCTCTAGTTTTATAAGGAAACTCTCTCTCTCTCTCTCTCTCTCTCTCTCTCTCTCTCTCTCTCTCTCTCTCTCTCTCTCTCTCTCTCTCTCTCTCTCTCATTCTTATTTCTCTAGTTTTATAAGGAAACTTTCTCTCTCTCTCTCTCTCTTTCATTCTTATTTCTCTAATTTTTTAAGGGAACTCTCTCTCTCTCTCTCTCTCTTCTCTCTCTCTCTCTCTCTCTCTCTCTCTCTCTCTCTCTCTTTCATTTTAATTTCTCTAGTTTTATAAGGAACTCTCTGTTTCTTTCTCTCTCTCTCTCTCTCTCTCTCTCTTTCATTCTTATTTCTCTAGTTTTATAAGGAAACTCTCTCTCTCTCTCTCTCTCTCTCTCTCTCTCTCTATTTTAATTTTTCTAGTTTTGTAAGGAAACTCTCTCACTCTCTCTCTCTCTCTCGGTCTGAAAGATACCTACTGCTGCTTTGATCGGATTCCACTCTCTACACGGGCCACCAGGAAGACTTTTAACAAATTAACAGAAAAAAAGCAAATGTTGCCACTTAATATCACCCCCTCTCAACTCAAAACAAGTTAAAAATGCGCCGAAGTTTCTTTGGCGCAATTGAGTTTTCTGCGCAGCAGCTACAGCGGATAATCAAGGCCACCGAAAATAGACCTCTCTTTCGGGGGTCTCAGTATAATGCTGTATGAGCCGCGGCCCATGTACCTTTAACCACTACCCGGTGGTGGCCTATCCTATATCGTTGCCAGAACCACGATTATGGCTAACTTTAACCTTAAATTAAACAAAAGCTACTGAGGCTAAAGGGCTACAATTTGGCATGTTTGATGACTGGAGGGTGGATGATCAACATACCAATTTACAGCCTTCTAGCCTCATTAGTTTTTAAGATCTGGGGGCGGACAGAAAAACTACGGACAGAAAAGTGCGGACAAAAAAAGTGCGGACAAAATAAAGTGCGGACAAAATAAAGTGCGGACAGACAAACAAAGCCGGCACAATAGCTTTCTTTTACAGAAAACTAAAACGTATCCATGTCCACAATTCCAAATATAAATCCAAGATTGCGTCTCTCCTGTTCAACCTTATCAATAATCTGCTTTGGGGAGGCGTTACGTCCCCTGGGTTGAACAAGGCAGCATATGGATGGTGCAGGAAAAGGCACCGAAATCTGTATATCTTTGAATTCGCTTTTTTGGCTAACTTTTAAATTCCCAAGGGAGCTAACTGACCGTTTGTTATGTTTTTCTGTCTATGAATTCCCCCCCCCCCCCAACTCTTGTTTTTGCTAATTTTAAATTCATGTAAGAAAGGTAACTAATCGTTCATTATGGTATTCTGTCTCTGAATTTGCTTTTTTTTTTTGTTTTTACTAACTTTAAATGCACAAGGTAGTTAACTGGCCGGTAATTACGTTTTTCTGTCTCTTAATTCACTTTTTTTAGCTAATTGTAAATTTACAAGAAAGTTAACTAATCGTTAATTAAATTTACTTTCTGCTTTTTCCTGAATTATATATATTCATATTTTGTTATAAACTAACCACTGATTATAATGCTACAATGTTTTTTTTTGACTCTGCATGGCTTTTCATTTTATTATCACTATGAATTACTGGGTTTATGCATTTATATCCGTATTTATATTTATATTTGTATTTATACTCATATTTATATTTTAGGCGAGGGTTTTAAGTGCAGTATTACTTATAACTGGCAAATACAACAGGAACCTTTCACTAAAAACCATACGCATGGAAAGAAGATATTTTTTTCGTTTTTTCAAACAGAACCAAAATAATCCTGGCCATGTCCCTCAACAAACTCCTATAAACTATAAATTTGGATTGGCTTGGATTATAGAATTTAGGCCAGAGGCCAAGCGCTGGGGCCTGTGAGGTCATTCAGCGCTGAAACGGAAATAAAGAGTAAAAAGGTTTTAGAGGTGTAACAGGAGGAAACCATTGCAGTTGCACTGTGAAACAATTGTCAGAGAGGGTGGAAAGTAAGATGGAAGAAAGAGAATGTGAACGGAGGTACAGTAAAAGGAATGTAAGGGGTTGCAGCTAGGGGACGAAGGGACACTGCACAGAACCTTAAGTAATGCCTACGGTGTACCACGTGAGGTGAACTGACGACACTAACCCCCTACGGGGTATAACTATGAATTTGGCATGATGCCAAAACTGTTAGGTAAAGGATTACGGCAAAATGGCCGAAGGGAAGCAGGATGAGAGACTTGTCTGAAAAAAAAAAAAAAAAAACATTAAAATGGAAAAAGGATGGAAATTTCTCTCTTTTTTTAATACGATGCTCCAGAAAATAAAATGGTAGTAAAAAAATAATTGTTATTCTTTCCTTTTTTTTTCAGTCGCGTTTCACTTAGGAGATTGGGAAATCTGATATAACTTTGAGGTTTTGCTCTACAGATAAACTTTGCACTGCAGCACAAATAATATGGTTGACAAATAATGTGTATAGTATTCTATCTGAATACTATGCATAATCTATCATATTTTCTCTCTTTCTAAAACGAAGATCCAGTTTGAAATGCATCTCTGTTTTACATATCATCTTAAATGATTTTAATCTTGAAACGTATCTTTCAATTTGTAATTTCTAAATGAGCTTTTAGAGTCTTACCGTTTCATTAACAACTGATCTGTTGAAAAGTTAATATCCTATAATATTTGAGTTTCATGCTTCACCTACTACGGTCTTAAGTCGAATATAGCTGAAAAGACGAATTCTCATATGCCAATCTGTGCCGCATTCACAAAAATACTTCTTAGAAAAAAAAAAAAAAAAATCTGGGACTCGGCCAACCGTACATAACTTCGTGAAGGTGCATTCACATTAGAGTACGAAAATGTTATAAACATGTCGGCAACTAATAGCATATGTATTGCAAACAGGTGGAAAAGAAGGCAACGAACGTAAGCGAAGTACGAACTTTTTTGGCAAATTTTGGAATATCGTATGCAGTATTCGTTAGAACTAGCAATAAGTCAGGGACATATCCAACCGGTTTGTGACATGTGAGCGATAAGTTGACGATTTATGTTTATGACACATTTGACTGCAGTGTGGGTGCTTCCTAAAGAGGGCAATGCCCACACCGCGACATTTTATATTTATCATATAAAATATAAAATATAAGCTAGAATTACCATTAAGTCGGTGACTTGTATTCAACTTGTATGTGAATTGTGCGTCACAAGTCGTCGACTTGTCTTCAACATGTTTGTGATGTGTGTGCAACTAGTTGCCGACATGTGTTTAGGCCATGTTCTACTAACCAGTGTGCATGTACCCTAAAATATAAACATCTGAAATATAAACAAAAGAAATGTTTATATTTCAAATACTTATATTTTAGGGTGCGTCCACACTGCAGTAAAACACGTCATAAAAACATGTCGGCGACTTGCGGCACACACATCAATAAATGTTGAATACAAGTCGACGACTTGTGACACATAATTCACAAACAAGTTGAATACAAGTCATTGACTTATAAGTAATTCTAGCTTATATTTTAAATGATAAATATAAAACGCTGCTGTATGGACATTGATCTCTTTAGGGTGCACCCACATTGGAGTCAAACATGTCGGCAGCTTGTACACACATCACAAACATGTTGAATACAAGTCGACGACTTGTAACATACAAATCACAAACATGGGTAAAAATTTTAAATTTTTAAGAACAAAACGGTAAGGCGAAAAAAAAACTTCTGTAAAGCATATCACTTCGCAGACCACACCTGCCGAGGATGAGCCGCCCATAATGACATTCCACCTGCCTGCAATGATTAATCATCTTTTGCCCTCGATGGTGGCGGAGCTCATCGCCACACAAATGATACATGATGGTCAAAATGACGAGCGCCGATGCGTCATCAGGAAAGACGAATGAGCTCGCTGAGAGAGAGAGAGAGAGAGAGAGAGAGAGAGAGAGAGAGAGAGAGAGAGAGAGAGAGAAAGGTGTCTACGTCGTCAGCGAAATTTCCTATTCACCGCTGACGGAACCAGTAACTGGTAATCATTCGCCCTTATACGGTGACGAGAGAGGACTTTCCAGTGATGAATGATGATTGTGTTTTTGCCGTCAAGACTGATGTCTCTGGAATATATATATATATATATATATATATATATATATATATATATATATATATATATATATATATATATATATATATATAAATTCCTTGATTTGTGTTTTTCTGATGGGATGGCTCTCCAAAGATATGAGAAGAGGCTTTGTTTATTTCATGTGTATTTACTTATTTATTTATTTATTTATTTATTTATCTATTTACTTATTTATTGATTTATATATCTTTATTTACAGATCTACTTACTTATTTACTTATTTCTTTAATTATTTACTTATTTATTTTTTTATTCATTTACTTATTTATTTATTAATTTATTTAATTCATTTATTTATTTATTCATGTATTTATTTTTCCATTTATTTATTTATATATTTATATACTTATTCATTTATTGATTATTTATTTATTTACTTATTTATTTATTTACTTATTCATTTACTTATTTTTTTATTTACTTATTGATTTTTTTTACCTTATTTACTTATTGACTTATTTATTTACTTATTCATTTATTTACTTAGTTAATTATTTATTTATCTATTTATCTATTTTTGTAGTTTACGTCGCACATTTCACCCTGAGAAAAGGCTCCAAGATTATTCATTACTAAAATACAATTTTGTAAGATAATTTATTATGCTGATGCATAACAACTAACTTAAATCCTATTGAGCAATAAGTATCCGGGTGCCTAGTCAAAGTCCATGTTTACATATTTAAAATTATTCTTACACGTCCTTTCTATGTAAAAGACAAAAGGTTATTTTTTCTTGCTTCTTAAACAAAGCTTTTAAAGAGGCAAAAAAAAAAAATACTTTCTTTTTTATGACTGGGAGAATAACTGTTAGAATTGCATCACCGTCACGGCGCCACTGGTCACGACAGCTAAAAAGAACTTTGAACAGTCATAAAATAATTTAAAAAATTATTAATACGAAGCTACAATCAGTGGTTAACACCCTAAAACCCTGGTATTTTGTAGACCTTAACAGTGCTTAAATTTAAAAACACAATTAACAAAAATAGGTAAATAAAAATTAAGTTAATAAGATAAAATCCTCTAAAAATCTCGTTAAGAGATCAAACGCATTTTTCATGTACATTATAACAAGTAAAAAATGCGCCGAAGTTTCTTCGGCGCAATCGAGTTTTCTGCACAGCTGCTACAGCGTATAATCAAGGCCACCGAAAATAGATCTATCTTTCGGTGGTCTAGGTATAATGCTGTACGAGCGGCGGCCCATGAAACTTTAACTAAGGTCTGGTGGTGGCAGAGCCTATATCGTTGCCAGAAGCACAATTATGGCTAACTTTAACCTTAAAGTTTTTCTTTTCAAAATCGGTAATTAAACTCAGTTTCTAATTGTATACATAAGAATAATTGTGGCTCATGAGGTTGATTAATTACCATGTGTCTAAATCACATAATTAACGTTTTAAGTAATCTCATGTACTGACATTTTGCTTGGTTTATAAGCTTTGAATAGTTATAGTTATATAGTTATATGTTATTGTTATAATATCTTCAAGATGCACTAACAAGCCTTAACGATTATTATCGTTCATTCATTCTGATTATTGCAAGGTCAGGATAATTTCGTGAAAGGGGTTAGATGAAATACAACGTTCCTGTATGTCATACATAAAATCCCCTCACTAATCCAGCTTAAGGGATAATCCGGTTATTCCACTGACCTCAGTAAAGTAGATTAGTGGGATTTTATGGATTTTGTATGTGTGTGTATACACACACACACACACACACACACACACACACACACACACATATATATATATATATATATATATATATATATATATATATATATATATATATATATATATATATATATACATACTGTATATGCATGGATATACAGTATGTATGTATGTATTCCATCGACCTCGAAGAAGTATATTAGTGATATTTTATGGAGTTTGTATGTATGTATGTATGTCTGTATATATATATATATATATATATATATATATATATATATATATATATATATATTATATATATATATATATATATATATATATATATATATATATTATATATATATATATATATATATATATATATATATATATATATATATATATATATATATATATATATATATATATATGTATTTGTGTGTGTATATATATGCAAGCACATAGAGATTATTTGCAGCAGAGTACACAACTACCTGTGAAGACAAAAACTGAAAGATCCGTCATTCTTGGAAAGAGAATAAAGAAAGATTGGCACGGACAAAAAAAAAAAAAAAAAAAAAAAAAAGATTTTCCCTATGGACATACAAGTCGAGGTAAATAAAAAAAAATACAAACATTGGTGGTGATGGAGGTGGAGGTTTTGTGAGGGAGGGAGGGAGGTAAGTGGGAGGGGGAGGGAGAGGAGGAGGAGGAGGGGGATGGGGGGGGGAGAAAGAAACATGTTTCTTTACCATCAGTACAACAGGTTTTTGTTGTTACAAAAGTTGTTTTCGATTAGAATAACAGGCCCGACACAATACCATTTTTATTTCTGACGGCTGTTGTGTCCCGTGCAAATCGTGTTAATCCTTCTTCAGCTGGGGGAGAAGGGGGCGGGGGGGGGGGAGGTGTGGGAAGGGGATAGGAAGGGGACCCACTGTCATAAAAAAAAATATCTATTTTTATTCTTAGCCTTTAATCTGCAATAAACACCTTATACTATTGCCTTGTTGATTGTTGTTCCATTCGATAGGGGTCTACGCTCTGCCGAAAATCAAAGCTTTAAGCAGAATAAATGGCCGCCACCCCCTCCCCCCCGCCCACCCACCCACTCTCTCGGCTGGCGGCGAATTTATTAAAAGAAAATAAACTCGGAAAATAGGATTCTAAATGTGTTGACAACGCCAGGCGCACAAACGCCAGACCGATGCGCTTTGAGGACAAAACGCTTTTCCATGGAAACCCGAAGATCAATCCATCAGGGTCGAATGTCCAGTAACCAAAGTGATTAACTTCGACCTTGTGGCTCGATGGGCCTAGGCTGGTTGCTGTTGCTATTTCCAGCACCGGTCCTTCAACTGACCTAATTCTGTGATTGGTGGAATATGGGCAACAGCCTCCCTCCTACGTAACGTTCTCATTCAAATTATAGGACGTTCTTTCTGCTATAAGTTTCAAAAAGGATAAAAGAACGTATGTTTGTCATAGCACGCTTTCACTGCTTTCCAATAACTTTGCCCCCACGAAAAAGACTGATCATTCAAGCACCAGTCTTTTATCGACGTTCGTATTGTCATGCCTTTTGCAAACAAACGCTAATCACGCTCAACAATGAATTTTTCGTGACGTTTCGCTTGACAGGTATGTGAAAGAATAATTTTAATGGTCACTTAATTTGGCGACTGGATTTCAGTTCCGTCCCGTCACCCATTCCTCGAATGCTATTTTCGCATAATTTTTCCCCTCGCGAAATTCTCCCTTAAACCTTTTCGTTGGTCACAAGCGAATCTGTTACATAACAATTGGAGGTTATGCTTCTAAAGTAAGAAAGATTATGCAATTTTTATATACTCGTTGACTGGGTAAAATGTCTTTCCTCTGAGAATGTACCACAAGGAAATAAAACTGTCGAGGCATATTGACTGAATTGAACTGAATATAGAATTTAAGTCAAAGGCCAAGCACTGGGACCTACGAGGTCATTCAGGGGTGAAACGGAAATTGACAGTAAAAGGTCTGAAAGGTGTAACAGGAGGAAAACCTCAAAGCAGTTGCATTATGAACCAATTGTTAGGAGAGGGTGGAAAGTAAGATGGAAAAAAGAGAATATGAGAGGGGGTACAGTAAAAGAAACGAAAGGGGCTGCATTTAGAGTAAGACGAGAGATGAAGGTCCACTTCATACCTATAAAATGTGGAAGAGTAAGCGTAAAATTTCATGTCTTGTCATAATCAACTTTTTTTTTTTCTTCTGAGGGGGAATTCCTTTTCTTTGTTGGGATACAGTTCGCAATTAGCTGCAATAATACATAATACATGATACATAATACAATACATAACTGCAGAAGGCTAAAAAATCTGTATAATGGTATGAATTGTATTTCCTATTAAAATATCATGATTAGAATAACACTTTCATTTACGATCACTTCTTGCATGTTAAAAGCCATCTCTCTCTCTCTCTCTCTCTCTCTCTCTCTCTCTCTCTCTCTCTCTCTCTCTCTCTCTCTCTCTCTGATTATTTTTGCATTCTCCCCCTCTTAATTCTCCAAAACATTAACATCTCGCTTTGAATAATGAACAAATGAAGGCATTACGTGAATGAGCGGAAATTTAGCAATGTGTAACTAAAGTGGCTCATGTAAGCTATGATCGCCAAAATATAATTACGTAAAATCATTTTACTTTCAAGAATAAAAAGTGAAAATTCGGAAATAGATGTGTGTGAGAGAGAGAGAGAGAGAGAGAGAGAGAGAGAGAGAGAGAGAGAGAGAGAGAGAGAGAGATTTGAAGCCATCCAATTACCATTCTTCTCTTTTATTGCTCTGCACATATGCACGTCCTTGTGAATTTTTCCAAAATTCTTAGTATCAGTCTTCCTTTATAGTTGTGACAAAATAAGTTTTCAGCAATATTAAACATAAATCTAACATAATTCAAGTTAAATGATTTATTTGGATAAATCATAGCATGAAAAAGAAAAAAAAGTTTCCAAATGAAGGATTTTGACGCAACATATTACCTACTTTCAATACGGGAGATTTATGTGTACTGTATATTGTGATATATGAATGATACCGAGATTAATGACAGATTTTAGAAGACAATTGTTGTTGCTTTGAAGTTTTTCTCTAGCAGATGCTCGCTATCGCTCGCATTTGCTAGTTCAGATATCCGTACCATGCTCATACCCATACCCATATCTGCATCATACCCATACCCATACCCATATCCGTACCATGCCCATACCCATACCCATATCTGTACCATACCCATACCTATACCCATATCTGTATCATACCCATACCCATACCCATACCCATATCCGTACCATGCCCATACCCATACCCATATCTGTACCATACCCATACCTATACCCATATCTGTACCATACCTATACCCATACCCACACCCATACCCATACCCATATCCGTACCATGCCCATACCCATACCCATATCTGTACCATACCCATACCTATACCCATATCTGTACCATACCTATACCCATACCCACACCCATACCCATACCCATATCCGTACTATACCCATACCTATACCCATACCAATACCCATATCCAGGGAAGGGGGAAGAAGGGGAGGGGAAGGGGGAGGGGAAGGAGGAGGGGAAGGAGAATGGAAGGGGAGGGGAGGGGAGGGACACACATACATACACACATACACACACACACTAGAAAGGAAGCCACGGAAATTAATATAATAGATTTTACAACATACTTCTTGTTGCTTAGAAGCTTCTCCTCATTCACCTAAAAAAGTGGTGAAAAATTAGACGAAATACGAGAAATATATTTTGTTATTGGTGCTATCATTACATCAGTTTTCATTTTTCAGATTCGAAGGAAATCCAATAGAAAAAACATTACTTATGTATTATTTTTAACAATGTCTAACTTTACTTTTTCTCTTTCAGTCAGATTCCTGCTCATCTGGTGTATAAAGGAATAATTCTTTACATGGATTCTAATTTATATTCTTTTATTTGAACAAAGGGAAAACGACTTCCTGTTACTTTGATTAAATGAAAAGCAAGCAAGCAAAAAAAATAGTCAAGGTTATGGAAGGTTTCAACTGAGAGATATCTGTTTTGCAAATAAATAAACATACGCCTTTGGCAATTTACCGGGGCCAAGTACAGCTCACCTTTATATTGGGCAAAAAATTGTGGCACAATCGAGAGAACGTTTGGGAGTTAACTATTTACAAAGTTAAAACTAAAAGGTCAGCATTGTTATGGACAATTTTTAATCTGTGCAAATGACTGCTAGGTCTCTGTTGGTTTGAAAACAGGAATTTAAAAGAGAATTTCCGTTTTCAAACATTACTAAAATATGGATATTATCAACACTGAAGAGACCTGTCAAATTACAAGCCAAATTTTCTTCTCTCTTTAATGCCTCTTTGTTTTAGATCTCGAACGAACAATACTCGTTATGCAGACTGTTCACTCTCAATAAAAGCATCATACACAGCTCCAAGTATTAATAATTTCCTCCACCGGTATTTTACTGATGTGCCATCTGTACAAATTTGTATTTGCCCGACCACCCTTCACCTCAATTTGCAAGGCAATATTACACCGTATTGTCAAATACTTAACAAGTTACTCGGGGTGAGAAAGTGCAAAGTGTTATTGAAAAGTGATGCAGAGCAAGTTGCTTCTTGGAAGATAATTAGTATAGACATTATTCACTGAGGAAAGAACAGGTAGACAACGTGCAAGTGTATTATTAACAGCAGAAAGAGTCGTGTTTCTTAGCTTAGGGGGGAAACTTGCAGCTGACGCAATAATATTTCACAAAATATTAATAATATATTTCACAAGAGACTGTTCTGTAAAATCTTGAGTTAATGAAGTTTAGGTTATTGAGAACCATTACACTTTCGTGTTAAAGGCTGGAATACATGTTAGTTTATGAAGGATGAAATGTTGGTAATGTATATTAATGTTTATGTCTTAATTTAAGTATTGTGAATATTAATTCTGATATTTTTGGTATTTTGGATTTTGTGCTTAATATCAGTCGTTGAAGAATGGGAAATGATGCTTTTATGAGAACAGTAAGCATAATTAAATATGTATATATATATATATATATATATATATATATATATATATATATATATATATATATATGTGTGTGTGTGTGTGTGTAATTCTAATAGCCACAATGCCCTTTTAACTTCTGGTAAAAGTGACCAGTAGATTCAACATATATATATATATATATATATATATATATATATATATATATATATATATATATATATACACATACATACATATATATACACATATATATAGCAATAATTGGCATTAAATTTCTAGAATGCAGCATATGCTTCATCGAAAGTAAACTTACCATTTTATATTAACTTTCTCCTCAAACTGACATATCGAAGACATGAATCTAGTTAGATACGATATATATATATATATATATATATATATATATATATATATATATATATATATATATATATATATATATATATATATATCGATATATTTGGCACTGAATTTCTACAACACAGTATACACTTTATGAAAAGTAACTGACCATTTTACATTAACCTTCCCCTCAAACTAACATATAAAAGACATCAATCTAGTCAGATAAAACAATTCCACCTAGAGCAGTTTCTTCGAGGAAGAGCTCAAAATTGCTTGTACACTGAAACACTAGTTACACTAAAACAACCCTAGAAAGATCTACGACTAATTCTAGTTAAAGGACTCTCATTTCTGTTTCCACTATCCAGATATCTTTGCCTAGAGCAAATCTAGCTAAAATGTCTACTGTGTACGGGTACTATCAGGTTTCAACCCAATCATATTTTATGGGTACGTGATTTGCACATTCCAAGACTTTCTATTACTGTCTTTTCTGCGCACTTTAATTTTTTCATTTTTGAATATGCATGACTGAATTCTGTAGAGTTTGCACAAGTTCTTTCTTATCAGCATTGACAATGAAAAAGTATTTACTGCCAAATCAAGTAAAGGAGATTCTTTTAAAATAAACTTAGGAGATATTTCAATTACCAAAACAAAGCTATTTTATTACGTGATTCAGGATCACAACCAAGTCAGCACCAGAACTGAAATTTTTGCTTCTCTAAGGAAAGCTCAAGATTCTTTCACTATTTAGTCCAACTTTAATGATAGACAGCCTGACAGTCTGCCAAACGAAATGGAAAAAATCAAAGAAAGCCGTTATTAGCACTGAATATTTAGCAGCACTGATTAACTTACAGTGATGGCAAGTGAATGCCTAAGGCATACAACCTAGAAACGCCTCCCACGCATCATTAGTACTACTACAACGATGCTAATGACCAGTTGGCTTAAACCGAATTCCCTGACATCATATGTATCCCCTGTATTCCTCAGACCCTGGTATTAGTCTAAGGAAACATAGCTTTAGCTTAAATTGAACTGAATTGAATTGCATACAGAATTCAGGCCAAAGGCCAAGCACTGGGACCTTTGAGGTCATTCAGCGCTAAAACGGAAATTGACAGTAAATAGGTTTGAAAGGTGTAACGGGAGGAAAACCTCAACGCAGTTGCACTATGAATCAACTGTTAGGAGAGGGTTGAGGAGAGTAAGATGGAGGAAAGGGAATATGAAAGGATGTACAGTAAAAGGAACGATCGGGGTAGCAGCTAGGGCTAGGCCGACAGCACGCAGCGAAGAACCTTAAGTATAATGCCTACAGTGCACCGCATGAGGTAAACTGGCGGCACAAACCTCCCACGGGGTTTTAGCTTGCAAGCAAACTGAATGCTTGAAGGTCATATTTTCTTATTAACATTTTTATGGAAAAAGCAAAATAATCTAAAGTTTTAGGAACATTTGAAATTATCTGATGTCACGCCTATGCCATGAGAAAAGCAAATGAAGTCCATTACAAATAAGAAATTATTGTTTGTTCCTTAAGTCCTTTGATAAATACGCTAAGACGATCATAAAATGATTCAGTATCAATAACATAACAAGGAATTGTTTCCCAGGAATCATCCTCAAATAAACAAATATGACGGTTGTTATAACAATCCTATTCTTTCTATATAAGTGTAGACACTTGATAACAGGGCAGTCCAAACCCCACGCCCGTGGGTCAAAAGTGGCCCGTTTGATTTTGAAAGTGGCCCGCTAAAAAATAATATATATATATATATATATATATATATGTATATATATATATATATATATATATATATATGTATATATATATATATATATATATATATATATATATATATATATATATATATATATATATATATATATATATATATATATATAGGCCTCTTCGTGGCATTGCCTTTATTTATATATTCATCACGTTCCATATTTTCGTGATTCAGTTATACATACATAGGGATATATGTACACACACATATACATACATACATACATACACACACAGGTGACCCGCATGACTTTTTGTTTTTTCAAGTGGCCCTCAGACCAAACAACTTGGATGGCTCAGCTTTATAACATCGAAAACATGAGCATGTATCTATTCATCTATCTACTGAGAGAGAGAGAGAGAGAGAGAGAGAGAGAGAGATAGACAGATAGACAGACAGACAGATAGATAGAGAGATAGACAGATAGACAGAACTCTATCACTGCAACCCATCGATAACACCCGAAACGACGGTAGCTTCAGCGGTCATCAATTATTCTGACGTCCCAGTAATTGGTTCCAGGAACAGTACTCGTCCACATCAGAGTGGTGCGCATAATTAATGGACATTTAGGCCTGTACAAATGTACAAGACTAAATGACATCGGCAGAAATATAAATCGTGGGGTACTGAGGATTATAGGACTCATATAATGATATTATTCACTATAGGAATTATTTTCAAAGAACTAAAAAAAAAATGGTGAGAATGAATATAAAGCGATTTTTTTTTTTTTTGCGGTGTTAGTATGAAAAATATAATATAAACTTTCGTGCTATAATATTAATAGCAATAATAGCTTGTGAATCACTAGGCATTATTTAAGGTTCTTTGTAGCGTGCCCTCGGCCCCCTCGCTGAAACCCCTTTCATTCCTTTTACTGTACCTCCGTTCATATTATCTTTCTTCCATCTCGCTATCCACCCTCCCTTAACAAATAAATCTAGTGCAACTGCGAGGTTTTCCTCCTGTTACACCTTCCAGACCTACCTACCTCTCAATTTCCTTTCCAGCGCTGAATGACCTCATAGGTCCCAGTGCTTGGCCTTTGGTCTAAACTCTATATGCAATTCAACCCTGTAACAAATTCGTTCCAAGTGGCGGGTGCCATCACGAAAACGAGCTGAAATGTTGCAACGCTGAAATGCTAGTCTCCAAAGCAAGGCAAGTCGCGTGGAATTAATGTAATACACAGCCATTCTGGAACGTCACATTCTGGCTGGAATGTTTGACTCTCTAAAACGAAAAACATTTCTTTTATTGAGCTGGAAATAACGTGATCAAGGATCGCTTTCGTGGAAACAGAAATACACGGATGGGAAAAATGGTATGGTTTCACTGGAATGCTTGCATCACTCATTGGCTTTCGAATTTAGCGCCAGTTCATCCTATTGTTCAATAAATAATTTGAGAATTTCTCAGTATTACATCACACACAGGCTTTCGATTTCAGTGTCTGTTTAACCCATTTTCAAACAAATGTTTTGAGGATTTTGAAAGTGAAGCAGGCGAGATTTCCAAAGAAACATAAACCAAGTGTATTTCAATAGAATGTTTTTGTAATTTAGTTGTAGAGAAGCACAAAATAGAGAGTTACAAGGTTTTAATAAAAGTCCCGTTCTGGCAAACAGTCATGGAAAAGTTATACCAAGGCGTTGTTGAAAATCATACTGTTGACTAATATCATTTATTATTATTCAGGTTTGATCAATAATGGAACTGAATACAGAATTTAGGTCAAAGGCCAAGCGCTGGGACCTGCGAAGTCATTCGGCGCTGAAACGGAAAATGACAGTAAAAGGTTTGAAAGGTGGAACAGATGGAAAGCCTCATTAGGAGAGTGTGGAAAGCGAGATGGAAGAAAGAGAATATGAACTGAGGTACAGTAAAAGGAATGAAAGGGGTTGCAGCTAGCGGCCTAAGGCACGCTGCAAAGAACCTTACGTAATGCCTACAGTGCACCGCACGAGGAGCACTGACTGCACTACTCCCCCTACGGAGCTGATCAATAACGATTATATTTTGGTTTTAAAATCAAGACTAAATCGTTCTCTCTTTTTGTCCTGATTTTAATTAAGATAATAAACCTAATTTCACTCTCGCCAGACATGAATGCAACAGTACCTCACCTGAACTACGACGATGAAAATATCAATAATAAAGAAAAAGCAATTGTTTCTTTTTTGCAACATTTGGCCAATTTTTTCAAGATATAGTGATGGAGAGCTTACTGGAATGTAACTTTTTCGTAGGACTTTTATCAATACAATGGATTAACAACTGCAGGTGATTACATTATTATTATTATTATTATTATTATTATTAATAATAATAATTATTATTATTATTATTAATAATAATAATAATAATAATAATAATAATAATAATAATAATAATAATAGGTTCTATTGAATATTATTGCTGCTTCAGCTGCATTTATTTTGTAGAAGACTTTTTCTATTTTCCTTATTGCGGGCTTCTCTTCAGTGGAGGTGCGTGCTAACAGCTCGCCTATATTTGTCATTTCATGGGGGAAAAGTCAAAATCTGGATTCTGCTTCTTTATATATTCTATACAGTTAGTTCTATACAATTGTTGCCGCGACGCGTTTCGACAGACTCTTCTGTCATTCTCCAGCGGGAGCTAGTAGAGGACTGGCAGATTGCATAGGTCCTGAATTTATACACGGGCTTCAGCGGGGGGTCATGGATGGCGAATTCTGATTGGTTGCAGTCAGCGAACTTCAAGCCAAATTTCTGCGGCGAAGCTCGATCCTGACAGATCTTCGCAACCTGGGAATGTCATTCATTCCAGCGTTCCCATTGGCCTGCCGTTGCGTGATGTCATGCCGGCTGACATCATCGGTAGTTTGGCTGCTATTGGGCTGCGGATGAATGATGTCATTATCTACTCTTTCTGTCGTAGTCGGGGGATTGTCTCGAAGGGCGCCTCCCACCAAATCCAACGAATGCCTGAAAACGACAACCCTGAGAATGAAGATGCCCCTGATGAGCGAGGCGCCCTTCGAGACAATCCCCCGACTACGACAGAAAGAGTAGATAATGACATCATTCATCCGCAGCCCAATAGCAGCCAAACTACCGATGATGTCAGCCGGCATGACATCACGCAACGGCAGGCCAATGGGAACGCTGGAATGAATGACATTCCCAGGTTGCGAAGATCTGTCAGGATCGAGCTTCGCCGCAGAAATTTGGCTTGAAGTTCGCTGACTGCAACCAATCAGAATTCGCCATCCATGACCCCCCGCTGAAGCCCGTGTATAAATTCAGATGGACCTATGCAATCTGCCAGTCCTCTACTAGCTCCCGCTGGAGAATGACAGAAGAGTCTGTCGAAACGCGTCGCGGCAACAATTGTATAGAACTAACTGTATAGAATATATAAAGAAGCAGAATCCAGATTTTGACTTTTCCCCCATGAAATGACAAATATAGGCGAGCTGTTAGCACGCACCTCCACTGAAGAGAAGCCCGCAATAAGGAAAATAGAAAAAGTCTTCTACAAAATAAATGCAGCTGAAGCAGCAATAATATTCAATAGAACCTGTTTAAAAGAGGGTCTGCTGCCAAATTATAATAATAATAATAATTATTATTATTATTATTATTATTATTATTATTATTCAGAAGATGAACCCTATTCATTTGGAACATGCACACAGGGGCCATTGACTTAAAAATCAAGCGTCCAAAGAATATCGTGCTCATTTGAAAGAATCTACAGAAGGTAATAGGGAATACAGAAGAAGGAATCAGTTACTGAAAAAGTAAAAGAAAATAAATTAATAAACAAATAGATAAAAATGTCAGTAAATTAATATAATTATTAAAAAAAATATATGACCGCAACCTGCTTAAAGTTATAAAAAAAAAATTGAGAAAGAAATAATAAAGCATTTAGATGTATGAATGATAATAAAAAGTACGCAATTTCAGCGCTGACAGTCCTCCCCCCCCCCTCCCCCACCCCCACAAACGAATAACACCTTCGGTTGGGGTGCTCATTCATGTGCAAACATTTCCCAAAGGGAGTGAATGGAATCTAAAGCGAGAGAGAAAATATAACAACGAGGGAAGCAGGACGAAACGAAAAGCTAAATAAATCCTTCCCCACAAGGCGACGCACGGGAGCCGACGCTGCTTTTGTGCAAGCGCTTTCAAACAGCAAACCATCATTTGCATGTTCTTGTCTTCTTCCCGTGCGATGGCAATGGCGCCGATTCACCTCGAATAAACGGAGCTGTTTTGGTCTCTAATTCCTCTGCGAGTTTCCTGAAACGCTCCAATCAGCCTGAGATTATCATGCGGCGGCGGAATCTCGCGCAACGGTTCCGCCAAAAGAATTCTGGGAAGGATTTGTGTGGGATGTTCTCGTTTGTGCGGGAAGTCTCGGGTATTTGTCTTCGTTCCGAATAGAAGTTTGGTCTAGGAATAGAGGGCAATAAAGATTTTTGACCCAAGGCCGAGCGCTGAGACCTATGAGGTCATTCAGTAACAGGAATTTGATCTAGGAATGGAATATAGAATTGTGGCCCAAGGCCGAGCGCTGGGACTTATGAGGTCATTCAGTAACAGGAATTTGAAATAGGAATGGAATGGAATATAGATTTTTTACCCAAGGCCGAGCGCTGGGGCCTATGAGGTCATTCAGTAACAGGAATTTGATCTAGGAATGGAATATAGAATTGTGGCCCAAGGCCAAGCGCTAGACCTATGAGGTCATTCAGTAACAGGAATTTGAAATAGGAATGGAATGGAATATAGATTTTTGACCCAAGGCCGAGCGCTGGGGCCTATGAGGTCATTCAGTAACAGGAATTTGATCTAGGAATGGAATATAGAATTGTGGCCCAAGGCCGAGCGCTAGACCTATGAGGTCATTCAGTAACAGGAATTTGAAATAGGAATGGAATGGAATATAGATTTTTGACCCAAGGCCGAGCGCTGGGGCCTATGAGGTCATTCAGTAACAGGAATTTGATCTAGGAATGGAATATAGAATTTTGGCCCGAGGCCAAGCGCTAGACCTATGAGGTCATTCAGTAACAGGAATTTGAAATAGGAATGGAATGGAATATAGATTTTTGACCCAAGGCCGAGCGCTGGGGCCTATGAGGTCATTCAGTAAAAGGAATTTGATCTAGGAATGGAGTATAGAATTTTGGCCCAAGGCCAAGCGCTAGACCTATGAGGTCATTCAGCGTTGAAAACTGATAGTCGAAAGGTTTAAAAGTTGTAACAAGCGGAAAACCATGAGCAGCTGCATATGAAACAATTGCTAGGAGTGGATGGAGTAAGATGGGAGAGAGAGAATATGAATGGAGGCACAGTAAAAGGAACGAAAGGGGTTGCAGCTAGGGACCGAAGGGACGATGCAAAGAACCTTGAGCACTACCCCCTGCCGGGGAAATTTGATCTAGATTTTCTTCGAGTATAAAAAACCATCAAAATACAGCATCAAAAAAAAAAAAAAAAGTACGACGACGCAAACTCTGACGCGATGCAGCTACAGGGATATGGTCGTAATACCCAGCGGGATGAATTTTAGATTAAATTACATATTGTACTTTTATAAATGGCATTGTCACGGCCTATTTCGTCACTATAGTACTATGAATATGGCGGAATTTTATATATATATATATATATATATATATATATATATATATATATATATATATATATATATATAAAATTATATATAATGCCACCATATGCATAGTACTATTGTGACGAAATACTTAAGAACAGCCCTTTTTGGTTACGCCATTTTTCCGAATCGAAAATTGAGGAAAATTTTCTTAATTGTGAAGAATAATCATTATTAAAGTTCAGCTTTCAAAAAAAAAAAAAGCTAGGGCGATGCAAATTCTGAAACTAAAACGCTAAAGTTTTATTGTAGTATTACCCACATTGATAAATTTCAGTTCAAGTGTTGCTAAAATGAAGACGGAGATTCAAAACAGAAAATGCTATGACCCGTGTTCCTTAATCGAGATAAACACATCAAGAGCGAAGAGAGTTAATAATAATAATAATAATAATAATAATAATAATAATAATAATAATAATAATAATAATAATAATAATAATAATAAAGTAAATAAGTAAATAAGCAGAATTTATGTTTTGACCAAACGACCAATGAAAATTCTTGTTAAAGAAATTTTTCCTGAAAAATTTCTCCCATTATTTTAACCAAGTAGTTATTCTAGCAGGGTCCTTGAAAGTGTGCACATACACTGAAATATAATTACGACACTTCTTCATTAAAAAAAAAGGACAGAAAGTCAAATGGAGGTAACATAAAATATTATTTTTCCCGAGAGTGCGTCTCTACTAAAATATGGAGATGCCGAGAAGAAAATATTGAATTTCGAATTGAAGAAATATCAAGGGCAATTTCTGTCTCCTAAAAAGATGCAAGTTACGAGGGGAAAAACCATTATTTGATTTCAATTTGATTTTGGCGTGACACATCAATTTTCTACAGGTCTATTCAATTAATTTCTAAATTTTACTGGTTATATCTTTTTCAGGGAATGATTTCTCATTATATTTTGTGAATAATATTAAGATTAATCTCAAAGGGAAAATGAAATTCTCGTGTGGTAAAAGGTTGGGATTCCTGGTATTTACAAGTCTCTAATTAGTTGAAGCCAACAGATAAATTTAGGTATATTTATATAAATTAATTGATATCAACAGAAAAATTTAGATATTTATAGTCTTCCTTCTCAGTTCATTTGCCTAATAATATCAAAACAGGTTTAGAATTTTGGCCCGATATTAGGACGATAATAATAGAAGGTATCAAAACAGAAAGCTTTAGAATTTTGATTCGATATTAAGAGGATAACAATAGACGACGTCTGATACAGCGAAAGCTCCTAATTGAAATATATTTTTTTTCACATTCTTAGCAATGAATGAACATTTTCCGCTAATTATATACATATATAGAAAATAAAACACCTACCACCATTTAGCATAAATATAGCAAACTATACTGGGACCTGCCATTCAATCGATATAGTCTAATCAACAGGTATGACGCAATCATCTAAGAAATGATTGTCCTCTCTCTCTCTCTCTCTCTCTCTCTCTCTCTCTCTCTCTCTCTCTCTCTCTCTCTCTCTCTTATTGTTGGGCAGAACTAGATTATAACAGCTAATCTAAATCGATAACATCAGTGCATGCTAAAAACAAAAATTACTTAATCTATTACGCTTGTTGGCGCTAATATCAAATCGTCATTCAGAATAAACTCAATTACATCACAAAATTACAAAATATCTATTGTTTCGTGACGCCATTCAAAAATGGGCCGTTATTAAGCAAACTTAAAAGTTATTCAGGTTTTTTTTGTTCGGGGTATAGAAAAAACAATTACACGAAGTCACGTGTCGGGACAGGACGATGCGAGAATTTATGCATAATTCTGCAAACATGCAGAATTTTATTCAATAAATCTTATCTCTTAAAAATTAGGCAAGTGCTATTTCTACAAAATATCAAAGACGGCATCAGAACATCAGCAACATACTCTGATACGAGTAAAGGATAATAAGATGTTTAAGAGAGATTTGTAGCGGAATGGAATGGAATGTAGAATTTAGGCCAAAGGCCAAGCACTGCGACCTATGAGGTCATTCAGCGCTGAAAGGGAAATTAAGAGTAGAAAGGCTTGAAAGGTGGAACAGGAAGAAAACCTCAAAGCAGTTGCACTATGCAACAAGTGTTATGGAGAGGGTGGTTAGCAAGATGGAAGAGAGAATATGAATGGAGGTACAGTAAATGGAATGAAAGGGGATGCAGCTAGCGGTGAGATTACTAATGCCTACAGTGCACCGCGTGAGATGCACTGACGGCACTACGGAGAGAAATTTGTAACGTTTTCCTGCACTTTGTGTTTATGGAATCTATTTACACTACCTGAAAGTCATGATCTTTTAGAATAACTTATTTAAGCTGATCTAAATATCATAATTTCAAAATGAAATATGATCAGTGAACGCTGTTAAAAAATTCATTTAAGTTTCTACATAACCAAACTTTCCAAAGATCTTTCTACATTTCAAAGATACCTAATACAAATGTCATTCAAAAGTTAAGTATATCTTAGTTTAACCAGACCACTGAGCTGATTAACAGCTCTCCTAGGGCTGGCCCGAAGGATTAGAATTATTTTACGTGGCTAAGAACCAACTGGTTACCTAGCAACGGGACCTACAGCTTATTGTGGAACCCGAACCACATTATGACGAGAAATGAATTTCTAGCACAAGAAATAAATTCCTCTAATTCTTCACTGGCCGCTCGGAGAGTCGACCGCTGGGCCAACAGCGTGCTAGCCGAAAGCTCTACCCACCCCGCCAATGAAGAACTTGAATGTAATTTAGATAGCAACAGAGAGGATATAAGAGTTGCACAATAAATAGAGGGACTTTTTTCAGTCATTAATGGAGATACCTAGTACAAACGTTCTAAAGAAATTCCACAATAAATACTCGGAATGAAGAGATTCCAGAAATGAAATGAGAGAGAAATTCTGTATTATCGGGTTTTCAGATCATTCCTACTGGGGGAAAAAAATTGCCGTTTGGTCTTTGCAATTCAAGGCTTTCCTTTGATGCAATTCGGGTTACTAAATCTACATAATTACTGAAAACTGAATTCAATGCAAATGGGAAACCTCCAGTTTCAGGTCAGAAAACGATGCGTTTAAATTTTTGTCCACTAAGCGCTGGTAATTCAGGTTTAGAAAATTTGTCTACCAAAGATGGAGCATTCTCTATAGAGAATTGGATATTTTAAGATGATAGATACACTCTCGTACTTCAGTTGGGTTTGTGTTAAGACATACGAACGAAACATACACACTCACACACACACATATACATACATATACACATACATATATATATATATATATATATATATATATATATATATACAGTATATATATATATATATATATATATATATATATATATATATATATATATATATATATATATATATATATATATATATATATATATATATATATATATATATATATATATATATGTGAGTGTGTGTGTGTATTTTAAGAATTTACATAGCTTCCACTTAATCTGATCTCTATCAGCTGTAAAAATCTTCTATTTTATGGTTATGACAACAAGCGCTTACTTTGTGAACTTTCTATCAATACATAGAGACAATTAGTGGCATAAAATTTCTTTCTCATCCTTATTCTTATTACGTATTCATAAATAGAGCAAAAAACTAGGCATGGAATGCTATACAGACTATCTTTGGGCGAAAGAAATCGCGTATTTTTATAGATTTTAATATTAAATTAAGCTGGTCTTGTTCTAGCGCGGGTTCTTGCTCTTAGAACAACCTGTCAAGTCTGGCAAAGGAAAAGCATTATTGAGACTTTCACAACATTTCAGGAATAAGCATTCAGAAATGGATAGTATTCTCTCTCTCTCTCTCTCTCTCTCTCTCTCTCTCTCTCTCTCCTTCCATTTCTCTCTCTCTCTCTCTCTCTCTCTCCCCTTCCATCTGTCTGTCTGTCTGTCTCTCTCTCCTCCTTCCATTTCTCTCTCACTCTATCTCTCTCTCTCTCTCTCTCTCTCCCTTCCATTTTTCTCTCTCTCTCTCTCATTTATCTCTCTCTCTCTCATTTCTCTCTCTCTCTCTCTCTCTCTCTCTCTCTCTCTCTCTCTCTTCCATTTCTCTCTCTCTCTCTCTCTCCTTCCATTTCTCTCTCTCTCTCCCCTTCCATCCCTTTCTCTCTCTCTCTCTCTCCCCCTTCCATATCTCTCTCTCTCTCTCTCTCTCTCCCCTTCCATATTTCTCTCTCTATCTCTCTCTCCCCCCACTTCCATATTTCTCTCTCTCTCTCTCTCTCTCTCTCTCTCCCTTCCATTTATCTCTCTCTCTCTCTCTCTCTCTCTCTCTCTCTCTCCCTTCCATATTTCTCTCTCTCTCTCCCCCCTTCCATATTTCTCTCTCTCTCTCTCTCCCTTCCATTTCTCTCTCTCTTTCTCTCTCTCTCTCTCTCTCTCTCCCCTTCCAATTCTCTCTCTCTTATCAAGAAGCCACTGTAGTGGCAATTGCAGCCCAGACGCCGCATAATATAATACGGAGGAGACAAGCTTCTTTTGTGTGGCGTACAAACTTCATGTTCTGCGTGAAACAGGAAGAGGGGAAAGGAAAAAACTTTTATAATCACAAAGTTGGGTCGATGGTCGTTTTTTTTTAGGGGAAAAAAAACCACCACGCCGCAACAAACTTTTACTTTTTCAAGATAGTCTGTTTGTCTCTTTTATCGAGTTTTTTATTTTTTTATTTTCTTTTTATTTGTAATTTTTTTTTTTGGTGATTGCGTCACCAAAGTTGCTGTTAAATCTTGCCGTGACCCACTGATAAGTTCATTTAATTCTTTATGTATCTTTTTAATTCATAAACGCACAAAGACAAACTTTCACATCTTTATAAAAAAAAATGTATTAATAAATTCTTTAGCCTCCTAGCAACTAAACAGTTTCCATTTCGTAAATCAAAGGCATCTTTATTTTTTTTTTTTTTAAATTCTATTGGGATTCACGATTCGAATCTGACGTCCTAAAACGAATAGCTTTCAAAGTACAATAAAAACCCAGGTTAATCTAATTTTGCCCACCTATCAATTTTTTGGCTGAATTTATGACTGCTGGCTCTTGCAGAAACTGACCGTAGCTCAAATAACATTGCAGATCTTTGCCATTATTCCGATTAGTTTTCTCTGATAGGTTATTCGACAGTTTTATTTCCTGTTCCTTCATATTTATTCATTTGTTTATTTATCACCTTTTTCTATAGCTTCTCTCTCTCTCTCTCTCTCTCTCTCTCTCTCTCTCTCTGCAGGTTGATCATCCTTTGGAACCCTCTTGGGTTTAGAGTCAATTGACTTCGTCCGTGAGATTTTTCAGCTTAAGATTTAAAGAAATATAAAGAAATATTTAACAGCACGGGCAGGTTCCCTAACATATGATTACAATCCTATCTTGAAATCACACACACACACATCTCTTACTTCTTAGCACTTTCCATCTTCGGGAGGATGTCTGAAGTAGGAATTATCCTACTGGCTAATGTTATATAGGATGGGGATGTTATCCTTACCGTGTTCCTATCGCCTGGGATTCGAACCCTCTCTTATTAGTCAGGCGAATACTGTAGCCGGATTCTGGCCAAGAACTGATACATAAGAATGGATAATGTATATTTATGAATAATGAATCATAGATAAAACAGTTCCTTCTCTATAGTGAATCCTAGATAAAATAATTTTTTCTCTATAGTGAATCCTATAAAAAAAACAGTTCCTTCTCTATAGTGAATCCTAGATAAACAGCTCCTTTTCTATAATGAATCGTGGATAGAATAGCGCCTTCTCTATAATGAATCCTAGATAAAATAATTCCTTCTCTATAATGAATCCTAGATAAAATAGTTCCTTCTCTGCAATGAATCCTAGATAAAATAGTTCCTGCTCTATAGTGAATCCTAGATAAAATAATTCCTTCTCTATAAAGAATCCTAGATAAAATAACTCCTCCATTATGAACCCTAAATAAAATAGTTCCTTCTCTGTACTGAATCCTAGATAAATTAGCTACTTCTCTATAGTGAATCCTAGATAAAATAGTTACTTCTCTATAAAGAAGTCTGGATAAAACAGTTCATTCTCTATAATGAATCCTAGATAAAGCAGTTCCTTCTCTATAGTGAATCCTAGGTAAAATAGCTCCTTCTCTATAATGAATCCTAGGTAAAATAGTTCCTTCTCTAAGTGAATCCTAGATAAACTTTTTTTTCTGCAGTTTAACTTAGATAAAATAATCATCTAGCTAGGCAAGAAAAAAAAAGCGAAATTACCCTATTTCTCAAAAAAACGTAAACACGGCCCATCTTCCATAATAATAACAAATGAGAAGTTGGTGATATATGCGTCCCTTGCTTTTAATAATTTGTCTTCCTAAATTCCCTTCCTCTAACTACTCCCGTCTTCAAGATTAGAGGGATTCCGACTCGAGCTCTCGTGGCGGAATGAACTCTGAAGCGAACCATTTCTGCAAGAAAGGACTTTATAATTCGAAGTGAAAATACGTAGTATATATTTTTGTGTTATGCATCAATTTTAATCGTCTTCGAATCTACCCCTTTTTTCTAATCATTGTTTCCGCTTCTGTGGTTAGTTTATTTACTTTATGACGAAGCAAGTACATTGCTGTTTAACCTTGTGTTATTCTTTCATTACTTTCGTTGCTTGATGTCATTTTAGTTTTCTGAAAAAGAGACTATTGCGCCGGCTTTGTCTGTCCGTCCGCACTTTATTCTCTCCGCCCTCAGATCATAAAAACTACTGAGGCTAGAGGGCTGCAAATTGGTATGTTGATCATCCACCCTCCAATCATCAAACATACCAAATTGCAGCCCTCTAGCCTCAGTAGTTTTTATTTTATTTAAGGTTAAAGTTAGCCATAATCGCGCTGCTGGTAAGGATATAGGATAGGCCACCACCGGGTCGTAGTTAAAGTTTCATGGGCCGCGGCTCATACAGCATTATACCGAGACCACCGAAAGATAGATCTATTTTCGGTGGCCTTGATTATACGCTGTAGCAGCTGTACAGAAAACTCGATTGCGCCGCAGAAACTTCGGCGCATTTTTTACTTGTTCATATTCCGAGTACTTTGCAGTTCGTTGATAAAAAACCATATTCTTTGTTAAGTTTGTGTTTATATCGTGTGTTTATTTTGCTCTGTAGCAGATTATGATTAAAATTAGTGTATTTTAATGAATTCTGTTGAAAGACTCTCTAATCCATTTTTTTATATATAACTGAAAATACTTGTCTTTTTTGCAGATGAGTTTATATTAAAATAACTTTATTATACTTTATTAATATATCCGTATCCTCTGATTTCATTTTGATTATGTAATAGTGTTCAAAACTGAATTAAACAAAAATCAGTAAGTGTAGCGTTTCAAGGAAAATAACTGACGGATATATCCGTAAATATCTGTCTATCTATCTATCTATCTATCTATATATACATATCTATCTATCTATCTATCTATATATATATATATATATATATATATATATATATATATATATATATATATTTATATATATATATATATATATATATATATATATATATATATATATATATATATATATATATATATAATATATCTATATAATATATATATATATATATATATATATATATATATATATATATATATATAGTATAGATAGATAGATATATAGATATATACAAGGAATTCCGCGTGATGCATTACAGTTTAAAAGGTTTTCGCCCTCCAGCCCGAAATTTCAATTCAATCATTTTCCAACGCGGAACTGTGGAACCGTGAAACCGACGCGGAACTGTGAAGCCCTGAACCGTGATCAGTGATATCGGAAAGGTCTTTGCCCGTAAACATCATACCTTTTGCGTAATATCATGCTAACGCAGAGAGAGAGAGAGAGAGAGAGAGAGAGAGAGAGAGAGAGAGAGAGAGAGAGAGAGAGAGAGAGAGAGAGAGAAAGAGAGAGGGTGCTGATTTTTTTTATTTACATTTTATGTTCGTATATCTTGCTTTTACCGAAAATAGTTTTTAAATTTTTATTTTCATTTATTTATTTTTTTTTGCGGAAAGTGTGACAAATGGACGATTCACTACGGAATGAGAGTGACTAGTAGGAATTTGCTATGAGAGTCAGCCCGGTAAAATTGTCAGTTCCACTCATTTTAAAGAGAGAGAGAGAGAGAGAGAGAGAGAGAGAGAGAGAGAGAGAGAGAGAGAGAGAGAGAGAGAGAGAGAGAGAGAGAAGGGGCTTTGTTTTACTATTTCGTCACAGAGTTAGCTGACATTAGAAGACATTGAAAACTTCCTCTACGCACCAGATAATTAGCGGGAATGATGATGATGATTGAGAGAGAGAGAGAGAGAGAGAGAGAGAGAGAGAGAGAGAGAGAGCAACTGTAGACTTATGCCTTCGAGATCTGTTCTTGATAAACGAAAAATTAGATTCAAAATTATGATCATACATTACACAAGGTCATCACATCAAAATGTTTGACAAACTTTTTCATGATTTCCAAAACATCGCTTCACTTACTTCATAAATTATCTCAATTTTATAAACGCTTTATATTTTCGAGTAATTCCGGTAAAATACTTTCACTAGAGTCCAAAACAAATCAGAAAAAATACTTGGAAATAGATAAAAAAAAAAATGGCTATGGTAATGAAAACTAAAGTATTAATTCCTCATGATACAGTTATTTTACATCATGCAGCAAGAGCCTGTGATACATTTCTCAGTCGACGAATGCATTTTTTTTTGTTTTCATCAATTTTTGTGAGATTCAATCATGATGATACTACATTTCATAAACATAAACATTTGGATTTGCATGCAATGGTAAGGGAAGGAACCACGCAATACAACTTTGCGTGTGTGTGTGCGTGTGTGTGTGTGTGTGTGTGTGTGTGTGTGTGTGTGTATATATATATATATATATATATATATATATATATATATATATATATATATATATATATATATATATATATATATTATATATAAATTCCTGACTCCCACAGGATTGAACCCAGGTCTTTCGATTGAAAGGCAAGGGCGCTGCCCACTAGGCCATTTCAATTGAAAGACCTGGGTTCGATCCTGATGTGAGTCAGAAATTTATTTCTGTTCCGCACGTGATTGTGTGTTGCATATATATATATATATATATATATATATATATATATATATATATATATATATATATATATATATATATATACATACACTATATACATATATACCCATATATATTTGTATAAATATATATATGTAGATATACACACATATACAGTATATATATTGATTATGTATGTATGCATGTATGTATATGTATGTGTGTGCATGTTTGTGCAAGGACGTGTATGCAGGTTTGTTTGTGACATGGCATGTTATCCACGTCTACGTATGCAATCTTATTTACAAGCTGGGGAAAACGAATGTTCTGTTTTCATGAATTCAAACATTGCTTCGAGTTCATTCTCCAGAGGAAATCACTATCAACACACGCAAAGGTTACACTGCCCTGCTTATGCATGACACAACGAGCACCAGATTCCTGCAATTATGCGACCACAATTTAATTTTTATATCTTAGCGTTCATCTATGGCATGTAAGAGTAGGTACAAATGTTTATACTGATAAACAATTACGTACGGAAATGTTTATCTTTGACTAAAAATGTCTCTTCAAGTGGCAAGTTTTGGGGAATGCTTCTGTCACGCAAAGGTCAGGAAAGGATCAGGTCCTGGCCCTTGAGACCTTGACCTCCTCTGCTTTTCTTAAACTTCATCCAAGAATATCCAGTTAACGCAGTTGATTTTTTTTTTTAATATTTTTGATGCTATCGTCACTCTGGGATGGATTTGTAACTGAAAATAGGAGACATTTGTATCTAACTTTAAGATGATATGTATATACTGTGTGTATGTATATATGCATACATTTATATATACATATGTATATATTTACATATATATATATATATATATATATATATATACATATATATGTATGTATATTTATATTTATCTACATATATATAATATATATAATGTATATATGTTTATAGGCATGTATATAAATATATATATTATATATATTATATATATATATATATAAATATATATATATATATATATATATATATATATATATATATATATATATATATATATATATATATATATATATATATATATATATATACACACACACACACACACCCCTTCAGTATGGTATATGGTACTATGTAATTACAAGTAAAAGTTAAAATGCTATGTGGATATGTTTGAACATTACGCTGTGTTGAATATTCAATTATTACCAGTTTAGCTCGAGGGCTGTGTTCGAACAAATATTTGTCTTGGAAAGTAAGCCCGAATGGGTGTTTATGCTCTCTCTCTCTCTCTCTCTCTCTCTCTCTCTCTCTCTCTCTCTCTCTCTCTCTCTCTCTCTTTAATGGACTCATTTACCAGTAGTTTGATAAAACACCCCTTTCACGACTTCCTTAAATATATCAGTTATTGTTTGATTTCAAAGTCGAATCAGAAGTGACCCCTCTCTTTTTTGAAAAATACAGTTGTTTCTTTTTTTTTATCACAGGTAGAATGAAAAAGTGAAGAAAAAGTAATATACATTAGAAGGGAGTATATATATATATATATATATATATATATATATATATATATATATATGTATATATATATATATAAAATGACAAAAAGGAAAAGTATAAAGCTCTGTTCAAGAGACAGATATCATATTTAACAAGCAAATGGAAGAGAAATTATATATATAAATATATATATATATATATATATATATATATATATATATATATATATATATATATATATATATATATATATATATATATATATATACATACGCACAAAAATTATATATGTACAGTCACTCAAAAATGTTTTGCAACATGTTCCAGAAGTTTTCGTTCACCTAACAGTAATTTGTTCTTTTGATATTTACGAGGAAATGTAATTTTCTTATTCGACTTTGGTTATTAATCATACGGTTAACAATATAAAAAAGAATGGTGAGTGAAAAATTCATATTACGAAAAATGACGAAACATTTTGAAAAATTTCACTTCAGATGAGTGGGCAAAAGAGTCAAAGAAGAAACTATATTTCGAATTTTCGAATCCAGATAAAAGCTTATTGACTAATAAAATAATGTTGAATAATCATCAATGAAATTATATATAAATAAAGAAAGAAAGAATTCAACCACTGTTGTTGTCAAAAACAAAAAACAAAAAATCTCATAACGTCGTATGTTATCGTGTGACTCCACATTCGAGCAGGAAAGTTAAACTAAACTGCCTCGTCACTTGCTCCGATAAGATGGGCAACAGGCTCAGCTGCACCACAATCATTAGCTTGCATAAGACTAATGTCTCTATTGTAGATATTGCTCGGCATGCTTAGTGTAAATAAAACAACCATGTATAGAGGGATAAAACAACAGAGAACGAGGAAATATGATAAATTCATTGTAAAAAGTGGAGGACGGCCCCATTGTTGCCCTACTGTTAAAGATCATCATCGGATGATCACTGAAGGAGCTCCGCCTAACTCCCCTGACAACCGATGTTGCTATAAAGAGAGAACATTACGCTTTCCATTCAAGTTGTGGCTCAAACCATCCGTAACAGGCTACATGAGACCAAGATATTATTTCATCATACGCCTGCCAAAAAACACTTCATATCAGCGAAACACGAAGAATAGAGGCTAGTAGGGTTTGCGTTATAATATAATCCAGTTGCCGATGATTTCTGTAAGTCATCTTTTGCGATGAGACATTCTCTACTGATGAGCATGGTAGTCTTCTTCACTGCTGGCATTTAGCATTAACTAAATTAATGTTGAACGTCTTTCTAATTTTAATTCTTTAGAAACTTAGATAATAAGAAATACAAAAATATGCGTTATATATATATTCAGTTAACTTCATAAGAGGCATCAAAATGATAGGCCTAAGTAGCAATGAAAGAAATGAGAAATTACACACGATAACGGCATTAAATATATATATATATATATATATATATATATATATATATATATATATAATATATATATATATATATATATATATATATATATATATATATATATAATATATATATATGTATGTATGTGTGTGTGCGATTATATTCTATGTATTACAAAAATAGACGTGAAATCTGTTAGTCTAGTTCAGTATATTTTATATTAAGTTGCACTAGTTCACAATATACATAGGAATAGTCATTCAAAAATTTGATTAATAAAAATGTGGAAGCAAATCTTTACAAAAGTCGTATTTGTTGATGTTAATTAAATACGACTAATAGTTCAACTTAAAACAGTCATAGGCCTATGTCTACAAAGTTCACACATATGAGGGAGATAAAACAACGATAGTGATGGCAGTTGGAGATGAAAACATTAAAACATAAGAACAGCGAAGACCTCTGAAGTATTATAGTAACATCCTTTAATTAAGTAAAGTATGACAACAGTAAGCAGTATCAGAAAAAGCCCTGTTTAAGGGAAACTGCAGGTAATTTCTCGGACCCACCACTAGTGTTCAGTCGTTTCATGCGCTTACAACAGAGTTGCCAAATAGCGCCAGATGTCGTTATTATAAGCTGTTGTCCGAAAAGTTTTGAAGTATGTTGCAAAACTTTTTTGAGTGATTGTACATATCTATACCTGTCTGTCTATCTATCTATCTATATATACATATATATATATATATATATATATATATATATATATATATATATATACATATACATATACATACATATATCTTGATAACAAAACTGATACACAGGTAAATGGACATACAGAAATATATAAGCAGACATACAAATGTACATAATCAAAAAAAGGGAAATCATAACATACTGAAAGTCAAAACAAACAAGACTGACATATATAAACAACGAAAATAGAGAAATGATTACATTTCAAATCCAAAACAGTCACCACACCACACGTACCAAGCCCCTTGAAGAGAGAGAGAGAGAAAGAACCTTTCCGGACCAAAGGAGATAAAACCAGCGCAAACAGAACGCAAAATAA
>JANJGK010000003.1:75734399-75754399 GCA_039081455.1 Macrobrachium rosenbergii | reverse complement strand
AACAATTGGGGAATAATGACGGGGAAATTGGCTGTTTGTGCTTCTTATATCCCTTAAAAATTCTTAAAAAATGTCAAAAATAATCAAAGTAAAGCAAAAACTAGTTTGAAAGCTTCACGTCATTCTATTTGTCACGTAGGAAACGAACTGATAAATTATATACCAATGACTGTAAAAAAACTTAACCATTAAACAATAACCCTTAATGAGATAAAGTCTCATTAAATCTAGTTCTATGCCTTGTATGGACGCAAACTTATCCTGAATGCAAATAGCTTTGAATATTTTATATTCATATCTTTCAGGGCTGCTGAAAATCTATATTCACTCATTCAGGGTGGCAAAGAAACGCCCCTTTTACTTCAGCAGAGTGAAAGAGTGAAAGGAGTGGTCAGAACTATAGTAATAAGTTTTGTCCAGAAAAAAAATAATTACGTGTTTCATTCAACTTTCGACGGTTACTGGTAATGAAAGATAATGTTTTTCACAAGTACAAAATGCTAGAAAATATAAAATCGATGCGTTTTTTTTAAATATAAAAGAAATATAATTTACTTTTTCATTTGAGAGAGGTTTAGAGTCTCTCATTCAAATCATCAGTCAAATGCCCCCTTTTTTTGACACCAGCAGAGTGAAAGGAAGGCTTTTCAACCTCACGTTCAGCGTCTCATAACAAAATGTCATTCCAAAATATGTCTTCATCCTCAGCATAATCTTGAACTTACGAACGAAAAAAAAAAATAATTATCCCTCAGTGACGAGAACGCATATGGTAATGAGAGACATCTTCATCAGTCTTCATTTTAATTCTAAAATGACAGAAGCATCAACTGACTATTCCATTCTCGCAGCTAAGTCAACACTCCTGGAACGGCGAAGCATCAATAGACAAAGAGATCTGAAGATGCGAATAATCCCGCCATTCCAAGAGTGTTGACTTTCCTGCGAGAATGGAACAGTCGGGTGATGCTTCTGTCATGAGAAAATTAAAACGAAGACTGATGACGGAGTCTCATTCCCAAATGCGTCCTCGTCAATGAGGAATAATTGTTCTTTTTCTTTATAAGCCCAAGATCGCGCTGGGCATGAAGACATATTTTGGAATGACATTTTGTTATGAGAAGTTGAACGTGAGAGTGAAAGGTCTTCCTTTTTCACTCTTTCACTCTGCTGAAGTGAAAGGGGCGTTTCTTTGCCACCCAGAATGAGTGAATATGGATTTTCAGCAGTCCTGAAAGATATGAATATACAATACTCAAAGCTATTAGCATTTAAGGGTAAGTTTGCTTCCATACAAGGCTTAGACCTAGATTTAAAAAGACTTTTTCCCACTAAGGGTCATTGTTTTACTGGTTAAGTTTTTTATATAGTCATTGCTTCAAAAGAAGGCATCACGGCGACCCCATATAAAAATGGGAACAAGCTGGGAAGAAGAAGAAGAAGGTTGCTATATAATCTATCAATTCATTTCCTAAATGACAATGAATCAGAAGCAATTTTACAATGAAATGGAATGGCGTGAAGCTTTCAAAGTAGTTTTTGCTTTATTTAATGATTTTTGAAATTTTCAAGCATTTTTTTAAGGAATAATAAGCACAATGACCTTTGAATGAAAGACCATAAACCTCTCTCAGATGAATAAATATAATATATTTGTTTTATATATATATATATATATATATATATATATATATATATATATATATATATATATATATATATATATATATATATATATATATATATATATATATATATATATATATATAAACACGCATTGATTTTATATTATCTAGCATTTTGTACTTGTGAAAGACATTATCTTTCATTACTAGTAATCGTCGAAAGCTCAATTCAATACGTAATTATTTTTTTTCCTGGACAAACATTATTACAATAGTTCTGACTTCTCCACATATTCGAGATTAATCTTTTGTTATTTATTGTAAACGATTTCTCAAGGCTGAAGTAATCAATGATACGAAAAGTTTAAAAAATCATATATATATACACACACACACACACACACACACACACACACACACACACACACACACACACACACACATATATATATATATATATATATATTATACGTATACATATACAGTATATATATATGTATATGTGTATATATATTATATACATATATATACACATATATATACAGTATATACATACATACATACATACATACACACATACATACATACATACAAACATACATACATATATCCACATATTACCTACTTTGCATGTTTCAGGAACAATAACATTAAAAAATAAATGTTTTGATATATATATATATATATATATATATATATATATATATATATATATATATATATATATATATATATATATATATATATATATATATATATATATATATATCCTCACTAAGACTTGTACAAAAGAAAGAGAGAGAAAGAGAAATTTTCTTCGGCAACAAGACACATCATAAAATGTCTGGAACTTATTGATGAAAATTACATCTAGGTCACAGCATGATCCCCTTTCGCCGTGGGTCAGTTTAGTTCAGTTGCGTTCAAGAAAGAAAATCATCTTCATAAATGCGGAAAAGGAGCGATTAAGAGATTACAGTAGAACAGCAGCAACTCCGCTGGCAATTTATTTACTGGAGAGTGAATTCAAGATCTTTGATGATTTAAGGTTGTTGCAATTAAATCATCACTTCAAGAACGTTCAGTCACAAAGAATACGGAGACGAGAAAGAAAGAGGCTATTCTTTGAATTGAATTGAATATGGAATTTAGGCCACAGGCCAAGCACTGGGACCTATGAGGTCGTTTAGCGCTGACACGGAAATTGACAGTAAAAGTTTTGAAAGGTGTAACAGGAGGAAAACCTCAAAGCAGTTGCATTCTGAATCAATAGTTAGGAGAGGGCTGAGGAAAGTAAGAAGGGAGAAAGAGAATATGAAAGGAGGTACTGTAAACGGAATGAAAGCGGTTACAGCAAGGGCCGAAGGCGGGCTGCAAAGAACCTTAAGTAATACCTACAGTGCACCGCAAGAGGTGCACCGACGACACTAACCCTCTACGGAAAAGGGTATTCTTGGAGGAGGAGGAGGAGAATGATAATGCAATCAGCATCGATTTCAGTGCCTGTTGAGAGAAGACGCTTCCTTCATTCCTTCACACTCCTCCAAGTTCCCCTTTTTCCTCCCTTCTCCAAACACCTATTTACGAGGCCCATTTTATCCTAATCCCTCATCTCTTTAAGTTGTAGAGGATGTTTTGTGCGACGCTGTGTGCTCAAGCCACCAATATTTGACAGCTTTTATGTCCGTGTTTGTTCCATTTGCTCGGGAGTTTCGGGCCGAAGGTTGTCTCCTAAATTGGAGTTTTCACTTTTACCAACTCTCTTTTTATTTCAGTCTTCTGAAAAGTCTGTGGGGACAGTCACTGACTTGGAGAGTCCGTCATGCTATAATATCAGTGTTTAAAATTAGGTTATAAGAATATTATCAGTAAACGTTAAACTAAAATCAATCGTCAAAAAGAGTAAGCAGCTATTTCTCGCATTTGGTTTTAAGGCAAGAAAATGCAGTGTTTAAACATGAAGATGTTTTCAAATGGTTGCGTATGAAAACTGCTGAGCTTTTGAGTAAAACAAAAATGTCTGCTACATAAATTTTGTTTCAAAACGTGAGCTACTTAACACTGGTTTTGTCTACTCAAAGGTAATTCAAACAAAGGATTCTACATTACCATATTTTGGTAATTAATGTGAACAAGATATCTTTAGGTATTGTGAATTAACCAGATAACTTGAAGTGAGACTCAACAACGTCAGTTGCATTGTTGAAGACCAGTGCTGCAAAAGTTCATGTCGTAATAACTATTAGTAAGAAATAGTCACTAATCTTTAGAAAGAAAATGTTCAAGAAATATGTATTTTGTATCATAAAAAAACACTGTGGACGTGCTTTGACAGACTGAAATCCCACGTCCTTAATTCACCAGCTGGGACTAAGATAAGATAGGATAAGAATATAAGATTTAGGCCAAAGGCCAAGCACTGGGACCTATGAGGTCATTCAGCGCTGAAAGAAAAATTGAGAGTAAAGGAGATTTGAAAGGTGTGACAGGAGGAAAACCTTGCAATTGCACTATAAAACAAATGTTAAGAGAGGTTGGAGAGCGAGATGGAAGAAAGAGAATATGAACGGAGGTGCAGTAAAAGGAATGAAAGGGGATGCAGCTAGGGACCGAATGAACGCTGCAGTGACCCTTAAGTAATGCCTACAGTCCACCGCGTGAGGTGTACTGATGGCGCTACCCCCAGCCCCACACTACGGGGGGCAGCTGGAATTTAACGACAGATTTTAAAGCCAGGGTCAAACCATGAAAACACGTCTTGCTAGGACACACGAAAATCTCGGGGCAGCTAAAATGAGTGTTGTAAGGGGAAACGCTTTGGGTACTAAATTTTTTTACAATATACTTTCTCAGGCGAGAATGTTTTTCAAAAGATTTATGAGAAACTAATTAACACTTTCCATTTAACCAAGTTTATCAGGATGAAAGTATCTGGAATTTAAATTTAAATGAATGCTAACATCAATTACATCAATTACTTTTTTTTATAGTATATGTAAACAGAAATAGGAATATATCGAAAAGAACGTATCCGTTGCGAAGCCCACATTGCGGAAGCAGTTTTACGTAGAAACTTCACTATCTGAGAAAAAAGTTCAAATAAATGCCGACCCCCCTTTTTGTCAATTTTCTGTAAAAGAAAACTATTGTGCCGGCTTTGTCTGTCCTCCCGCACTTTTTTTTTGTCCGCACTTTTTCTGTCTGCCCTCAGATCTTAAGAACTGCTGTGGGTAGAGGGCTGCAAATTGGTATGTTGATCATCCACCCTCCAGTTATCAAACATACCAAATTGCAGCCCTCTAGCCTCAGTAGTTTTTACTTCGTTCAAGGTTAAAGTTAGCCATAATCATGCTTAAGGCAACGATATAGGATAGGCAACCAATCTGGCCTTGGTTAAAGTTTCATGGGCCGTGGCTCATACAGCATTATACCGAGATCACTGAGATCTATTTTCGGTTGCCTTGATTAGGCGCTGTAGCGGCTGTAAAGAAAACTCGATTGCGCTGAAGAAACTTGGCGCATTTTTTATTTATTTATTTTTTTTTTACTTTACACTGAGACAACAAGTTATAAAGAAATGTCCTACAGGTGAGCTAAGGAGCTTTCGTAGACGTGTGGCTGAAATATGAATATCCGAAAGATTCATTTTGGGGGAAAAGGCCCCCCTCTATGAGAACTAACTTCCGTTAGCCCTGCCACCCAATGCGATGTAATTTCAGATCGGTCTTTCAAAAAGGATCTCCCTCTCTCTCTCTCTCTCTCTCTCTCTCTCTCTCTCTCTCTCTCTCTCTCTCTCTCTCTCTCTCTGTAGAACTCACCTAACCAGACCCCAGATATCATAAGCAGTATTTTGATGAAGAATAAGAGAAATGTAATAAATAACGACCCTAATTTATTTACCAAACAGGAAAGAGAGAAACAAATATGCTTAATGATGGCGTTGCTGTATTTATGAAAAATGAAAGTGATAAATAAATAGAATAAAGAATGACAGAAAGAAATGGATATATAATAAATAACGACATTATTCAATCTGTCAAACATGAAAGAGAGAAATGAATGTACTTAATAACGCCTTTGCTTTATTTATCAAACATGACAGAGTGTCCTCCACGTATTGACGTTCGTAATGGAACCATTCCTTTGTGGCAGCTGATAAACACATCAAATTTCCCACGGTTCATAAGTATTAACGGTTAGTTCACTGAGATTGCTCAAACGTAAGAAGCTGCCTTGTGAAATGATCAGGTAAGCTCTGCTGATTTGGTCTGTCCTTCTGTCTCTAAAATCTGGATACAATAAATGTTTTCGAATCACCACAAGAACAATTGTAGTTAAACCTGGGACAAGAAAAGATTCATATTTTCAGTCATTCATTTAAAGTTATGTTCACACGAAGGGCCGAGCAACCTATTATTTTTAGTTTTCTGTAAAAGAAAACTATTGTGCCGGCTTTGTCTGTCCGTCCGCACTTTTTTCTGTCCGCCCTCAGATCTTAAAAACTACCGAGGCTCGAGGGCTGCAAATTGGTATGTTGATCATCCACCCTCCAATCATCAAACATACCAAATTGCAGCCCTCTGGCCTCAGTAGTTTTTATTTCGTTTAAGGTTAAAGTTAGCCATAATCGTGCTTCTGGCAACGATATAGGCAAGTCCACCACCAGTCCGTCGTTAAAGTTTCATGTGCCGCGGCTCACACAGCATTATAACGAGACCACCGAAAGTTAGATCTGTTTTCGGTGGCCTTGATTATACGCTGTACAGAAAACTCGATTGCCCTGCAGAAACTTCGGCGCATTTCTTACTTGTTTTTTTTTGTGGTATTTATGTAATTCATTTGTGATAAACAGCTCAATCAGTAATAGCTTAGAATACACCGGATATCACCCTTATTCTAGCAAGATAACGTTCGCGCTTCTTTTGAAAGTATTTTTTTTACCAATTATTTTCTTTTATGTAAATGTTTTCGCACTGTTTAGAGAGTAAACAAATATCAATAATGAAAGCCAAATTCAAATGAGGTCTATTATTTAACTGTTTCCTTTTAAAAACAAACATTCGTAATAAACGAAAAAATTAAATTGAAATGAGATCACAATAAAAATATATACATTTATCGAACGCCATTACGCCATTAAAAACAAGTAAAAAATGCGCCGAAGTCTCTTCGGCGGAATCGAGTTTTCTGTACAGCTGCTACAGCGTATAATCAAGGCCACCGAAATTAGATCTATCTTTCCGTGGTCTCGGTATAATGCTGTATGAGCCGCGGCCCATGAAACTTTAACCACAGTCCGATGGTGGCCTATCCTACATCGTTGCCAGAAGCACGATTATGGCTAAGTCTAACCTTAAATAAAATAAAAACTATTGAGACTAGAGGGCTGCAATTTGGTATGTTTGATGATTGGAGGGTGGATGATCAACATACCAATTTGCAGCCCTCTAACCTTAGTAGGTTTTAAGATCTGAGGGCGGACAGAAAAAGTGCGGACAGAAAAAAGTGCGGACAGAAAAATGCGGACGGACAGACAGAGCCGGCACAACAGATTTCTTTTACAGAAAGCTAAAATATATTAAGCTGGTTTTTAAAGCCACGCAAATCACAACTTTAAAAAATATTATATAAAATAAACAATACACCTATCAGGCTCGTCCACCAGATGCTAATCTGTTGTTTATCCACGAATTCGCGAATGCAAACGCCTGCTTTGTTTGCAATTTGATTCGATCGCCAGTCCATCCACGCACACACACACACACACACACACACAAAGGCCCCAGTAAACAAACTAATCGCAAGAAATACGTTACACTTTTCAAAGCAGAAAACAAAAACAGTTTTTTTGTTTTTGTATTTTTTTTTTGGGGGGGGGACGGGGTTTCCACAGAGAATGGCGAAAATTGTTTGACTCGATTTAACCTCCTCACAACAACTGCCCTGAATAAATTGTTTTCTATTGAATCCGAAAATATTGTTGTTCTCATAAAAAAAAACAGCAGCAGAATTTTTTTTTTCTTTTCATCTGCAAAACATATTGTACCTTTGGAGGACGAAAAATAAAAAAAAAAACGAAAGTTTTGATAACATTCGATACTTCGCTTTCTTTTTCTTTCACGTGACCTCTGGTGAAAGCATGGGCGGTTTCGTCTGTCATGGGTTTAAGAAATGGACTGATATTCTGTTTTGTAAAAAAAAAAACACACACACAAAAAACCATTAATTTTACTACGAGATATATATAATGATCGAGCAATGCCGAAGATCTTGTTACCAAGGAACGCCTAATTAGTTCTGAATAAGAGCTTTGTATTGTTGCTAATATCATTTTAAAGCGAAATAATAACTCGAATATCACTGTGAGTGAATTCATCACATACGATGGTATTTATTTAGAAATAAGTTTACATAAACAAAAATGAATAAAAACACCCCTTCTCGTTCTCTCTTTTTTTCATTTACCTTTAAATCTGCTAGGGAATTTTACTCATACATGCAAGGTGGGGGGGGGGGCGTGGAGGGAAGGACCAACTCCCAGAGGGGGAGCGGTAATAAAAACGTTAAGAACTCTTCTTTCCTAAAATACTCAAGTATTCGACGCCAACATCAAAACTTCGTCCCAAAAGCATCTCAGAATTGGACTGAAGGTGTCTTTCTGTCCCTGATCAATCACGAAAAACATTTTGTCTTCTGCAAGAAGCAGAACTGAACTGAACTGAGTATAGAATTTAGGCCAAAGACCAAGCACTGGGACCTATGAGGTCATTCAGTGCTGAAACGAAAACTGACAGTAAAAGGTTTGAAAGGTGTAACAGGAGGAAAACCTCAAAGCAGTCGCCCTATGGAACAAATGTTACGAGAGGTTGGATAGCAAGAAGGAAAAAAGATAATACGGATGGAGGTACAGTAAAAGGAATGAAAGGGATTGCAGCTAGGGGCCGAAGGCACGCTGCAAAGAACCTTTAGTAATGCCTACAGTGCACCGCATGAGGTGCACTGATGGTACTAGCCCCCCTCGGGAGCATTTATACACTGCATGACATGGGATTCGATAATAATACCTTCAAGTATTCAAAATAATTCCTTAAATTTTACGATTTAGTCAGATCCGTAATTTTTATTATATTTTCCATAAAACTAAGTATGTGTCGGAAGGCTGCTACACACTTTTTAAATCTTGTTCTTTTATAAAAAATAAGTTGTTTTTCCTAATTAAGTCTCTTTGAATTCCCCAATTTGTTACATCCGTCATTTGGAATTTAACTGTTAATAAGATCAGTCATTTCTCGGAGGATTAATAAACAGTTTTAGTTTTCTGAAAAGAAAACTATTGTGCCGGCTTTGCCTGTCCGTCCGCACTTTATTCTGTCCGCACTGTTTCTGTCTGAGGGCACTTTATTCTGTCCGCACTGTTTCTGTCCACCCTCAGATCCTAAAAACTACTGAGGCTAAACGGCTGCAAATTGGTGTGCTGATCATCCACCCTCAAACCATCAAACATAACAAATTCCAGCCCTCTAGCCTCAGTAGTTTTTATTTTATTTAAGATTATAAAGTTGGCCAGAACCGTGCATCTAGAGAAACGATATAGGATAGGTCACCACCGGGCGGTGGTTAAAAGTTTCATGGGCCGCGGCTCATACAGCATTATACCGGGACCACCGAAAGATAGAGCTATTTTCGATGGCCTTGATTATACGATGTACAGAAAACTCGATTGCGCCGAAGAAACTCCTGCGCATTTTTTACTTGTTTAATTTTAGTTTTTGCAAAATAATTTCTTGGTTCAAAGTTTTTATTTTATACTTTTTTTTAATAAAATAAACTATTTTTTTTTTATCCCATTTGAGTATCTTTTGAAGTGTTGCCACACAGTTTATTAGAGTACTTGTTGTCACGAAACGAATTCCAACCAAACTTCGAAAACCCTGATTCTTTGAGATCACGAGAAACGGAAGAACAAGAAAAGAAGTGGAGGAGGGAAGATGAATTAATGCGTAAAAAAAAAAGAAAAAAAAATTGTCATTACCCATGGAATAAATCTCTGGCCATTTCTTGCCTGCGTCTTCAACAGAAGGTTGGGAAAATATAAAAAAAAATGGTGCGACCGGAAAATTATGACATTTCTTTTCTCCTTGTCATAACACCCCACACCAGCGGGTAGGAAAATTAAATGCAAATAATAATAATAATAATAATAATAATAATAATAATAATAATAATAATAATAATAATAATAATAATAATAATAAATATAATAATAAATATAATAATAATAATAATAATAATAATAATAATAATAATAATAATAATAATAATAATAATAATAATAATAACCCCACACTATAAAAACCAACCAGTCGAATAGGATGACTGTGATAGACAAAAAAAAAAAAATAATAATAATAAAAATAATAATATACCTTTCTCAGCGTTTTCTTCCAAATGAAAGAAGAGGAAACGTTTAAAGAAAAGGTTGGTAGATGTTGCGTTAGTAAATCTTGCTGACTTAAGAGAATGTTTATAACAAAAATTGATGGCATAAGGAGTCTCGGGTTAAAACATCATATAATTATATTCAGTTGCATATAAATTCAATCTCTCATCTCAGCTTGCGAACTATGTACAGAATCTGAGATGGTTTTATTCAACACATGATGACGGTAAACTATGGATAATAAAGAATAGTTTACAGTCAAATAAAGACATTTAGTAAGATATAAAAGGAACAGAGATTTCATGGATATATCAATATATATATATTTGTGCGCGCGCATGTATGTGTGTATGCATGTATGTATGTATGTGTGTGCGTGTGTGTGTGCGTTTGTGTTTGTGTAAGTTTTGCGTGTTCATGTGTGAATAAATATCACTGCATGCAACTCGGTTATACAAGAGAGAGAGAGAGAGAGAGAGAGAGAGAGAGAGAGAGAGAGAGAGAGAGAGAGAGAGAGAGAGAGAGAGAGAGAGAGAGAGAGAGCGATTTCAGGAAAGAGAGGACTAATAATTTTAGGAAAAAATGAGAGAGAGAGAGAGAGAGAGAGAGAGAGAGAGGACTAGCGGAAATGGACGAAGACCCGTTCATTTAAAAATAATACGAAACGATAATCAGTGAATGTACTGTATTGACAGATCGTAATGAGGCATGACAAAATTACCCCGCCCAAAAAAAAAAAAAAATGTACACATGAGTACTTGTACTTGACATATGCCAACGACAGGCCGTAGAGGCAATTACAGGAAATCGTACAGGGCCATTACATAATAGAAAATAAATAAAGGAGAGATAAATATTAATAATTACAGAAACAACTCGATGATTCTGGTTACGATAGGATCACTTTGAATAAATCGGGAATGAGATCGGTATGTTAATAACTAAATTTAAATGAATAATTATGAGAAATTTCTCTATGATTCCAGTTAGAAAATGATCACACAGAATAAATCTGGAATTAGCTGGGTTTGGTAATAATTAAATTTAAGTTAAAAATTGTGGCAAATTCTTCTATGATACTGTTTATATACGGATTATATAAAATAAATCGGTAATTAGCTTGGTATTTTCATAACCAAATTTAAACCAATCATTACGGGAAGTTTTCTTTATTATTCTGGTTACAAAAGGACCATATAGAATAATTCGGGCATTAGATGGGTACTTAGTAACTAAAATTAAATTAATAATTATGGGAAACAATTTTATGATTATGCTCACAGCAAGACCACACAAAATAAATAGGTAATTAGCTAAGTTTGTTAATAACTGAGTTTAGATTAATAATTACAGGAAGCTGCTCTATGATTATGGTTACAAGAGGATTTTATAGAATAAATCTGTAATTAGCTTGGTATGTTAATAACTGAATTTTAATTAAGAACTATGGGAAACTGTTCCATGATTCTGGTTAAAAAAGGATCACATCTAATAAATCAGTAATTAGCTGTATGTGAACAACTAAATTCAAATAAATGATTATAGCAAACTATTCTATGATCCTGTTAGGAAAATGTACCGGCAATTAGCTGGGTATGTTAATAACTCAATTTATTTCCTGGCTTCAAACACGATCGCCTTCAGTCCTCTATTTTCGGGGCCGCGTCGATTTGGCCCACCTGCGGTTCCCCGTCCGCTCCCTTCTGTCTGGCTGGTTCAACCCTTAATTCAATCGCCTCTCCCGATAGCTTTTCCCCCTAATAGTACTCACCTAGCACAATTTTCCCCCTACGGGCTGCCCTCACTCTATTTCTCATTCTATTTTTGCACGCGTGGGTTTTCAGAGGTACATACATACACACACATACACAAACACACACACACACACACACACACATATATATATATATATATATATATATATATATATATATATATATATATATATATATATATATATATATAAATAATATATATATGTATGTATAATTGAATCACGAAAATATGGAACGTGAGACTCTATAAAGACAAAATCCACGAAGGAAAGGAAAACAATGGCGTGCTGCAAGGCCCTTCGACTTCTTGTCCTTTACTCAGCTGAGGACGAGAAGTCGAAAGGCCTTTCAGTACTCCATTGTTTCCCTTTCCTTCGTGGATGTGTATATGTATATGTATATATATATATATATATATATATATATATATATATATATATATATGTGTGTGTGTGTGTGTGTGTGTGTGTGTGTGTGTGTGTGTGTGTGTGTATAAACTAGCCTCATTAAGCATGGGTAATCCACTCACTTATCTAACTAACGAAATCATCCAGAAATAGCTTCAAAGAAAGACTCCGACATTGAGGCAAAATTAATAGTATCACCAGCAAACCGAATCGATACCGAAAAGTAAGGTATTAATTTACTGAGACCGAGTGAATTATATATATAAATGAAGGTTTTCCAAAGACCAGGTAACAACAAATTAAGCAGGAGAATATGACATCAGACGGTCAATGCTTTAAGCAATGAAAGCATGATTGGTGGAATATGAATCTAGTTCGTTTTAAAGACTGCATCTATTACTGTTCCATAACGTTCATCGAGTGAAAGCTTAGTTTCAAGTTTGTTGAATATCCAGTGACATTTCCTTCAAGTGAACACCATATTCTTAAGAAGCCCGAATTTCAATTCAGTGGCCCCTTCGGTGGGCTTGTTCCATATGAGTAGAATTGAACTGAATATAGAATTCAGTCGAAATGCCAAGCACTGGGACCTATGAGGCCATTCAGCGCTGAAACGGAAACTGACAGTAAAAGGTTTGAAAGGTGTAACAGGAGGAAAACCTCTCAGTTGCACCGCGAATCAATTGTTGGGAGAGGCTGGAAAGTAAGATGGAAGAAAGAGAATATGAAAGGAGGTACAGTAAAAGAAACGAAAGGGGTTGCAGCTAGGGGCCTAAGGCATGCTGTAAAGAATCTCAAGTAATGCCTACAGTGCACCGCACGAGGTGCACTGACGGCACTAACCCCGCTACGAGATTCCATACGAATAGGGGTCATCTTCTGAATAATAATAATAATAATAATAATAATAATAATAATAATAATAATAATAATAATAATAATAATGTTATACACTACAGTATCTCATAACAGTAGGTTGAATGGCATAAACCAACTAAAACCATTTCATTTAGTCTTAAACATCCGTTGGCCGTAATTAAACGGATAGTACCTCCTGTTACTCCGGAAGAACCCAGGAAGGCATCCGGTTGTATCCCTTAATGGGACGCAGAAGGAAGGTATCCTTCATAACGCGGGTGGGCATGCGGCTCCTTCCGCCGAGTGGGAATCCCGAAGGATATCCTCATCGCCTCCTTAGGATTGCTCCACTTCCTCCCGAGGCTCCGACCTGTTTGTGTTTGTTTATATAATATATATATATATATATATATATATATATATATATATATATATATATATATATATATATATATATATATATATATATACATATATACATATATATACATATATATATATATATACATATATACATATATATACATATATATATATATATATATATATATATATATATATATATATATATATATATATATATATATATATATACGGGCAAAATTAAAAATCTGAAGGATTTACTGAAAATACACAATGACTTACACGCTTCGAATGGAATGGGACGGAATATAGAATTTAGGCCAAAGGCCAAGCACTGGGACCTATGAGGTCATTCGGCCCCTGAAAGGGAAATTGAGAGCAGAATGGCTTGAAAGGTGTAACAGGAGGAAAACCTCAAAGTAGTTGCACTATGAAACAAGTGTTTGGAGGGGTGGATAGCGAGGTGGAAGGGAGAATATGAATGGAGGTACAGTAAAAGGGGACTTGTGGATGTAGGCTTCAGTGACTCGACTGTAACCTTCGAAGATGAAGAGCAATTGCCATTTTCAGTATAAAATAAATTCGCCTGCACTGGGAGCGATGATAATACTGGAAAAGGTAGCCCATTAATAATAATAATAATAATAATAATAATAATAATAATAATAATAATAATAATAATAATAATAATAATAAATTATTATTATTATTATTATTATTATTATTATTATTATTATTATTATTATTATTATTATTATTATTATTATTATTATTATTACTATTATTCAGAACATGTACCCTATTCATATGGAACAGGCCTACAGGGGCCATTGACTGGACATTCAAGATTCCAAAGAATAAAGTGTTCATTTGATAGAAATAAGAGAAGAGAGCATGAAATACAGAAAGATGAGAACAATAATTAGAAAACAAAGATATATCAACAAATAAATAAACAGATAAGAATATTAATATTATTAATAAATTATTATTATAGAGGTCAACGAGAAACGTTTCAGGGCAGACATTTTTCAGGTGCTGCGGGGAAATATATAAAAGTAAAGTAATGCATCGACAAAAAAAAATTGAAAAAAATCGAAGCAATATTCGTTCGCAAAACAAACAGTTCATAAAAGCGTAGAAAGGAAACCACCTTTACACGAACGAATATGAAAGCATATGAAAGTATAACTCACTCACTACCTCAATATGAAATGTATATAGGCGAGAGTCTCAATACTAACCTATGAAATGAGCTGAATATATCAAAGTTGGGTCCATGACTAATAGGAATTCTAACACTCAACTATTTCCAGTCACCATTACGTGACTATGAATAGGTCATTTATCGAAAGATTTCAATCATAATAGAATCTGATCGTTAGCAAGTGTCAGTTTCACTTTGCGGAGGCATAATTATTGAAGGGTTTGATTTACCAAAATTAGACACATGAAAACAATGGAAGTAAGGGTTGCTAAATGTATTTGGTATCCTGATTCACATGCATTATGTAACTTGGCGAGATTTGTATTGATATTCAGAATACAAAAGTGATTACAATACGGATTTGGATACACGTTGTTCGAGCTTCCTCTGTCTCGTCTGATATTTCATAATGAGCTTATAATAATCAAGATCATTTAAGTATTAGGATGATGTTTGGTGGAGAAATTTCTGCTCTCTTGCGTATGTTAGTTCATGTGATAAACATTGCTATCTATGCGGGCATAGTCTTTCTCTGCCAAGCCCACACACCCACACCCACACCCACACCCACACACACACACACACCCATACATATATATATATATATATATATATATATATATATATATATATATATATATATATATATATATATATATATATATATATATATATATATATATATATATATATATATATATATATATATATATATATATATATATATATATGACTGTGCCCGCATAGGTAGCCGTGTTTATCATATGAACTTGCATACGCAAGAGAACAGAAATTTCCCCACCAAATATCATCCAAATACATAAATGATCTTAATTATTATAAGCTCATTATGAAACACGCGAAATATGAAACGAGAAAGAGAAAGCTCGAAACAACGCGTACCCAAATCCTTACTGTAATCACTTTTGTATTCTGAACAGTGATGCAAATCTCGCCAAGTTACATAATGCATATGAATCAGGATACCGAATACATTTAGCAACCCCTTACTTCCATTGTTTTCATGTCTCTAATTTTGGTAAAGCTCACCCTTCAATAATTATGCCTCCGCAAAGCGAAACTGATACTTGTTAATGATCAAATTCTATTATGATTGAAATCTTTTGACGAATGACCTATTCATGGTCATGTAATGATGACTGGAAATCGTTGAGTGTAAGAATTCCCATTAGTCATGGACGAACTGTAATATATTCAGTTCATTTCATAGGTTAGTATTGTGAGTCCTACTTGTATACATTTTTTATTGAGGTAGTGAGTGAATTATGCTTTCATATGCTTTCATATTCATTCATGTACAAGTTTCATTTCTATGCTTTTATGAACTAACGAATATTGCTGTGATTTTCTCAAATGTGTTTATATACGTTTTATACTTCATATGCATAAACTCAAGTTACGATAGTAAATTTAAGGTTTGCAGAAAAACCAAGATTAAAGCATATCGCATAATTTGTGTCCTACTGTCAATATAACTAATGGTATAAAAAGCAGCTTTTACTCCATTAATTTCGCAACTACGGTCGAATCAGGGTTCAGAAATTTAGAGGCAATCATGTTTTGATCAGCTTAAATTTTTACGCATTTAATTTGAGCTCATCGCGCTTTAGGACAATAAATGAAAAGAATCTTCACACAAACTGAGGAATGTCACACAACGACGGAAAAAAATAATAATAAATAAATAAAATAAAGCAGAACTGGCGTAAGTAAGGACGGGTTGCCTTTGATTCAAACATGGTATGAAAGTTCAAATAAGGAAATTGAATTGGGTTGAATATAGAATTTAGGCCAAAGGCCAAGCACTGGGACCTATGAGGCCATTCATCGCCGAAACGGAAATTGACCGTAAAAAGGTTTGAAAGGTGTAACAGGAGGAGAACCTCGCAGTTGCACTATGAATCAATTGTTAGGAGAGGTGGAAAAGTAAGGTGGAAGAAAGAATACGAAAGGAGGTGCAGTAAAAGGAACGAAATGGGCTGCAGCTAGGGGCCGAAGGCACGCTGCAAAGAACCTTAAGTAGTGCCTACAGTGCACCGCATGAGGTGCATTGACGGTACTACCTCCCCCTACGGGAGGAAAAGTAAGCAAGAGTTTCTAAAATGAAACTACTACTGCAGCAGTAAAATACAATGTACTACAGTATATCAGGACCACGAAATAACACAATATTCGAAATTATATGAATTTAGGGATCAGAAAAGACGGGAGCTAATGAGAAAACTGCAATTCGAAGGGAAATACTTACCCAAATCAGTGGATTGTACTTTGAAAACGAAGTACAAAGAAATCTATCTTTAGGTGGTCTCGGTATAATGCTGTATGAGCCGCGACCCATGAAACTTTAACCACGGCCCGGTGGTGGCCTATCCTATACCGTTGCCAGAAGCACGATTATGGCTAACTTTAACCGTAAATAAAATGAAAACTACTGAGGCTAGAGGGCTGCAATTTGGTATGTTTGGTGATTGGAGGGTGGATGATCAACATACCAATTTGCAGCCCTCTAGCCTTAGCAGTTTTTAAGATCTGAGGGCGGACATAAGAACTACGGACAATAAAGTGCAGCCGGGCAGACATAGCCGGCACAATAGTTTTCTTTTAAAGAAAATTAAAAAAAAAAGAGAAAAAGCTGTGTCTTGTCGAATGCATTCTTCAAGAGCTCTCCATAAATAAACTGTTTTTTAAGAATAACTGAAAAAAAATCTTTGAAATGTGACGTTAATGGTGATAAGCAGATGCATTCTCTCTAGGAATATAAAAGCAGAGAATAGCTTTTATGAACAATTCATAAAACGTACTTTTTAAGTAGATATTGCAATGATCCAAAGTTACCTGAATTGCTCTTTCAAAATACAGTTTAGATCAAATTTTATGGTCTCTTTAATATGCCCAGTGATATGAAACTAAGTCATTATATTTTCAACCCCGTAGGGGGGTAATGCCGTCAGTGCACCTCGTGCGGTGCACTGTAGGCAATACTTAAGGTTCTTTGCAGCGTGCCTTCGGCCCCTAGCTGCAACCCCTTTCGTTTCTTTTACTGTACCCCCTTTCATATTCTCTTTCTTCCATCGTACTTTCCACACCTCTCCTAACAATTGATTCATAGTGCAACTGCTTTGAGGTTTTCCTCCTGTTACACCTTTCAAACCTTTTACTCTCAGTTTCCGTTTCAGCGCTGAATGACCTTATAGGTCCCAGTGCTTGGTCTCTGGCCCAAATTCTATATATTCAATTCAATTATATTTTCGACGAAAATAATTTTGTTAGAATTCGTAGTACCAACCGATTTAGCAAAATTACATTAAAAATTATCTTTAAGGATTAATGGGTTAGAAGCTTGTCGATGCTAAAAATTATTTGACTATAATATGTGAATAAAACTCACGAAAGTATATTCTTAACCCCTTTGGGAGTAATTCATTACTGAAAGGATTTGGTACAAATTTTCGCCTTGAGTAACAATGTAAATTTTCTTTTATATTTTTTTTTTCTGGAGGAAAATACTGCGTTCAATGAAGGCTAGAAAATTATCACTTTATGCATTGCCAAAAAAATTCACAACATCGTGATTAAACTTGTATATTAAAAATCCACAATTATAACAAATAAATTTCACTGTTTGTAAAACTTAAAAACAAGGACTTTCGAACACCTTTACAAAAGAGTACACATTTATACCTATATAATTGTGGATCTTTAATACTAAATTCTATTCATTATTCTTTAGGAACGCGTATCACCAAATGACAACAATAGCAGAGACCTCATGAAAACCAACATACGCTTTGATAACTGCTTCCATACCTATTGTGACGACATTTTTCTTTATCGCAGAATTTATCACATGGAGAACTCATTTGTCGAGTCCTGTAACTGTTATTGCAGGAAAGTTTTCTATAAAACTTTACTAATTACTGGCTCTCATAACAAAGGTTGTAACGGGGGACCGTTAAAGTTAAATTGATGTAATTACTGGCGCCAGTGACCAAAAAAATATTAATGAACTTTTACACTGATGGCTTTTCCAAGCTTCCGGGGTATATTTGAACGTTAAACAGAATGGTAGAGATAAGATGAGGTGATAATAGTGGAAGGGAGAGAATGCCATTATCAACAAGTAAAAAATGCGCCGAAGTTTCTTCGGGGCAGTCGAGTTTTCTGTACAGCCGCTACAGCGTATAATCAAGGCCACCGAAAATAGGTCTACCATTCGGTGGTCTCCGTATAATGCTGTGTGAGCCTCGGCCCATGAAACTTTAACCACGGCCCGGTGGTGGCCTTTCTTATATCGTTGCCAGAGGCACCATTATGGCTAACTTTAACCTTAAATAAAATAAAAACTACCGAGGCTAGAGGGCTACAATCTGGCATGTCTGATGATTGGAGGGTGGATTATCAACATACCAATTTGCAGCCCTTTAGCCTCAGTAGTTTTTAAGATCTGAGGGCGGACAGGAAAAGTGCGGACAGAAAAGTGCGGACATGAATAAAGTGCGGACGGAAAGACAGAGCCGGCACAATAGTTTTCTTTTACAGAAAACTAAAAATGAATGACCATGAAACTAACACCAAATAAAGGGGAGGAAGAGGAGAGAGAGAGAGAGAGAGAGAGAGAGAGAGAGAGAGAGAGAGAGAGAGAGAGAGAGAGAGAGTGTGTTGCGCTGGCGTGAGGATCAGATCATATCTTGTAAATATTACGTATACTTATCAATAATATTTCCGCACAGAAAAAAAGAAAGTAATGTGATAATCCACGTACGAGTTGACAATGGAAAATGAAGGAATGAATTTTTGCACATAAAATCGTTTTAACATATCACAATTTACATTTAATATTAAGCATGCTTTACAATTATTTTCTGCACAGAAAAATTAAAGTAAGTAATGCGAACATCCATTTTCTTAAAAACTAAATGGAAAACGAATGAATCAAATTTGTAGATAAAATCGATCATTTTTTCCTCAACATTTCTCAATTTATATTGAAACGGGGCAATCCATTCGTATAATTGCTCTGACTTCCAGTGAATCGGGAGAAGAAGTCTCGGTGCAAAAAATAAAAAGAGAGAAAATTAATCGAAAAGGTAAACCAACGAATCCCGGGGAGGCGAAGTTCACGCGCTGGGAATATCCATCGCCAAATATGACATCACCTGAGATCAGGTTCAGCAAATACAATTAGGGACAGTCATTCCTCTCTTCTGAAAGGGCGTTTGGAAAAGCGAAGATTATTTAATCTCTTCAGAAGATCTGCTTCTGTGAATGTAAAATCAATGTCATTTCATGGGAAGGGAACGATTT
>JANJGK010000003.1:75700791-75734299 GCA_039081455.1 Macrobrachium rosenbergii | reverse complement strand
TTCGGTGGTCTCGGTATAATGCTGTATGAGCCGCGGCCCATGAAACTTTAACCACGACCAGGTGGTGGCCTGTCCTACATCGTTGCCAGACATACGATTATGGCTAACTTTTAACATTAAATAAAATAAAAACTACTGAGGCTAGAGAGCTGCAATTTGGTATGTTTGATGATTGGAAGGTGGATGATCAACATACCAAGTTGCAGCCCTCTAGCCTCAGTGGTTTTTAAGATCTGAGGGTGGACAGAAAAAGTGAGGACGGACAGAGAAAGAGGCGCAATAGTTTTCCTTTACAGAAAACTAATAAAAACGACAGAACAATAAAAAGTTATCTCGACGGAAAAAATAAGAAAATGATAAGGTAAATTAAAATAATAGAACAATAAAATAAACTTGACGACAATTAAAATAAGAGAATAATGAAGTAATCTTGACGGAAATAAAAAACAGAGCAATAAAGTAATCTTAACAGGAATAAAAATGATAGAACAATAAAGTAATTTTGAAGAAAATAAAAATAACAGGACAATAAAGTTATCTTGAAGAAAATAAATGAAGTGAACAATAAATTAATTTTAACGGAAATAAAAGTAACAGAACGATAAAGTAATCCTCACGGAAATTAAAATATTATAATAATGAAGTTATACTGATGTAAATTAAAATAACAGAACAATAAAGGAACCTTGACGGTAATAAAAATAATAGAACAATAAAATAACCTTGACGGAAATTAAAATCTTTTAAAAAATTTTTTTTTAATGACCGGACTCCATCTTTGACGGGTCATGTTGAACACTAAGACTGCTATTTCAACCTACAAGTCCCCCCAGGGACCAATTACTCCCTCCCCTTCAGGTCCCTAAAAAAAAGAGGGGGCAAAAAAAAAAAAAGGGCAAAAGGTCTAGACCCTTTCTATCACATCTAAGATGCGCTACCTTTTGTCCTGTTGTTCAACCTTTTTCTTTCAAGTCAGAATATCTTTTCTTTGAGCTTAATGCACTCGCGTATATGCGTACATCGTAAGGCTTATTCTCGCTCATACGCTCATAAATGTTTCGCTTAAATACCCCATGTATGCATACACACACACATACATGCACACACCCACACATACACACATATTTATATGTATATATATGTATATATATATATATATATATATATCTATCTATCTATATATATATATATATATATATATATATATATATATATATATATATATATATATATATATATATAGAGAGAGAGAGAGAGAGAGAGAGAGAGAGAGAGAGAGAGAGAGAGAGAGAGAGAGAGAGAGAGCACAGCATACGCAAAAACGTGCGCGATTTAAAATATTAAAAAAAATAAAAATTCTAATTCCATCCCCGTCAGTGTCACCTCCATCACAAAAAAAAAATAAAAACAAAAACTCTACTTTCTTCTCCCCCTAGAAGAAGAAGAAGAAGAAGAAGAAGAAGAAGGAGAAGGAGAAGAAGAAGAGGAAGGGAGAGACGAAAATCCCTCCCCCTAATTTTCGAGGTGACGAGGGGATTTCCTAATGTCGGCTGATGACCCATTAGAGAAGACGACACTAGCCCCAGTGAGAGCTGTCGCGGAGGGCGTAAGGGATTCGGGCGCTGCCGAGTGTCTCACTGGCACTGACATCCCGCACAGATTATATAAATCTGTCTAATGGAACGGAAGGTGGACTGTAATTGCTCGAAATGAATGGGGCCGAGTTCTTCTTCTTCTTCTTCTTCTTCTTCTTCTTCTTCTTCTTCTTCTTCTTCTTCTTTTCGTTTTGGGGATGCTGGGGGGTACCACAGGAGGTCGAGTTGGCTTCTGTAGGGAGGTTTCGTTTTCTGAATGACTGACTGACTGTCTGTCTGACTGGCTAAATGACTGAGTGACTGGCTGACTAACTGTCTGACTAACTGTCTGACTGATTGGCTGCCTGACTGACTGGCTGACGGATTGGATCTGAATGAATGACTGACTGACTGATTGGCTGTCTGACTAATTGACTGCCAGGCTGACGGATTGGATCTAAATGAATGACTGACTGACTGACTGATTGGCTGTCTGACTAACTGACTGACTGACTGATTGGCTGTCTGACTAACTGACTAACTGACTGACTGATTGGCTGTCTGACTAACTGACTGACTGATTGACTGACTGGCTGATTTGACTGTCTGACTAAATGACTGACTGACTGACTAAATGACTGACTGGCTGGCTGACTGGACTGACTGTCTGACTGACTAAATGACTGACTGGCAGCATTGGCGCTAGTTGTATCTTCTGAGCGGTGTGACGTAGTAGAATATATATATATATATATATATATATATATATATATATATATATATATATATATATATATATATATATATATCCTACCATAGCAGCCCTAAGTCCACTTAGTCCTCACTCGAGTACCTGGCCCCCTCCGACGAACTATAAAGATGATATGAAGGACTATAACCCACTCAATTAATGGCTTAAGAAGAGCCTTTTAGCGTCGTTCTAGCCTTAATTTTTTTTAGCTACTGTTTTTAGCCGACCTTTATGTACTAAGGGAGTGTGTCCAGGGTAGGGGGGGGGAGTCAAGGAACGGGGGGGGGGTCTCTCTCTCATTAGCAGAGGCGGAGGCCAAGGTAGAATTCTTACCAGTACAGCTCTTAGGCCTGAGTCTAGTCTCATTAGCTTAGCCATCATAAGGCCGAGGCGTCTCCATCGAATTTCTTAAGGATGGTAATAAAATGACTATGTTAGTTCTATAGAATTTAGGCCCAAGTTCAAGCGCTGGGGCCTATGAGGTCATCATTCAGCGCTGAAAGGGATACTGACAATACATAGCTTTGAAAACGTGACAGGAGGAAAACCTCGCAGTTGCACTATGAAACAATTGTTAGAGAGGGTGGAAAGTCATTTCAAAGAAAGATAATATGAACGGAGGTACAGTAAAAACAATGAAAGCAGTTGCAGCTAGGAGCCGACGGGACGCTGTTAAGAACCCTCAGTAATGCCTACAGTACCCCACGTGAAATGCACTGACGGCACCGCTCCCCCTACGGTTTACTTTGTCTTAGGAAAGGAATATGAAATTTAGTCCCAAGTTCAAGCACTGGGACCTATGAGTTCATCATTCAGAGCTGAAAGGGATATTGAGAGTGCAAGGCTTTGAAGGTGTAACAGGAGGAAAACCACGCAGTTGCACTATGAAACAACTGGGAAGTAAGATGGAAGAAAGGGAATGTGAACGGAGGTACGGTAAAAGGAATGAAAAGGGGTTGCAGCTAGGGGCCGAAGGGATGCTGCGAAGAACCTCAAGTAATGCCCACAGTGCACCGCATGAGGGCTGTCTTAGGATTTGCTTAGATAAATTCAAAAAGGCCTTGGAATTGTTGGGTCATATATGGAATGTGTGTGAGTCTTCCTAATTGATTACAGTAAGTTTGAAGCAACGATCGTGAATTTTTAGTCTATAAACGATGGGGAAATTATTATTATTATTATTATTATTATTATTATTATTATTATTATTATTTCGGCAGATGAAACCTATTCACACGGAAAGCACACCAAAGGGGCCACTGACTTGAAATTCGAGCTTCCAAAGAATGTTGGTCTCAATCTCCCACCACAGCAGACCCCTCGCTGCGGCAGTAACTGATCATCTTACAGAGCCAGTGATTTTTCATCGGCCTGGGGGAGACGCGAACTACCAACATCTGAGCGGCGTGTCACGACACCAGCAACCATATATTTTCCCCTAAATAACATTGAGATCACAGTTTTCAATGCATTAATGAGACCCCTAGGCACTGTCTGTGTCAAAGAACCCAGTCTGAGAATCATTGCTCTATAGTTACGTTCTTCGATGAATAAAAGGGAAATGCTGATAATTACCTATAAAAAAATTAAAAGTGAAAACCTTTACAGGTCAGTGGTAAGAGGCTTACTCACCCAACCGTTCCATTATGTAAATAGGATTATTCTTATTTCTACCATATGTCTGAGCGTCCCGAATAAATTCTGATGATGGCCTGCTTCTCACTGAACTCAGTAGGGGAAATACGTGTTAATATTATTCATGAGGATAAAATCTGTCAAAAACAGTATTTCAATTTCTCTCAAGTTGCTTGATTGATTTGCCAATGTAAGGCAATTTGCAATAAAAAAAAACTAGTTTAGGAATCGAAACAACTGGCACTTTGGGAATGTAAACATTTTCCAGAAATAACCTGATATGTTTAAAGACCAAATTTGTTGGGTTTCCATTACTTGCAAACAATTTCACTAGGAATTCCATCTCTTCGTGATATATATATATATATATATATATATATATATATATATATATATATATATATATATATATATATATATGTATATATATATATATATATATACATATATATATATTATATATATATATATATATATATATATATATATATATATATATATATATGTGTGTGTGTGTGTGTGTGTGTGTGTGTGTGTGTGTGTGTGTCTGTGTGTTACAGGCACATAGCGAAACTAGGCATTTCTCGAACTGCCTGAAATTTCAAGCAGATGGCGAAATGTACTTAGGGGCATTTGATGCCCCCAAGGGATGGTATTAAACACGGCGAAATACATTTGACCCCCAAGGGGCTAGTACTAAACACAGCATAATACATTTGACCCCCAAGGGGCTGGTACTAAACATGGCAAAATACATTTGATGCCCCCAGGGGCGCTACTACTAAACACAGCTTAATACATTTGACCCCCAAGGGGCTAGCACTAAACATGGCTTAATACATTTGACCCCCAAGGGGCTAGTACTAAACATGGCTTAATAAATTCGACCCCCAAGGGGCTAGTACTAAACATGGTGAAATACATTTGACGCCCCAGGAGCTAGTACTAAAAACTGCAAAATACATTTGACCCACCAGGGTTTAGTACTAAAGACGGCGAAATACATTTGACCACCCAGGGGCTGGTACTAAACATGGCAAAATACATTTGACCCCCTAGGGGCTAGTATTAAACACGGCAAAATACATTTGACTCCCGGGGGGCTAATACCAAAAACACCAAAATACATTTGACACCCCAGGGGTTAGTACTAAACACGGCAAAATACATTTGACCCCCCAGGGGTTAGCACTAAACACGGTAAAATATATTTGACCCCCCAGGGGTTAGTACTATACACGGCAAAATACATTTGACCCCCAGGGGTTATTACTAAACACGGAAAAATACATTGACCTCCCAGGGGCTAGTACTAAACATGGCGAAATACATTTGACCCCAGGGGTTATTACTAAACACGGAAAAATACATTTGACCTCCCAGGGGCTAGTACTAAACACGGCAAAATACATTTGACCCCCAAGGGGTTAGTACTAAACACAGCGAAATACATTTGGCACCCCAGGGGTTAGCACTAAACATGGCAAAATACATTTGACTCCCCGGGGGTTAGTACTAAACATGGAAAAATACATTTGACCTCCCAGGGGCTAGTACTAAACACGGCGAAATACATTTGACCCCCCAGGGGGCTAGTACTAAACACGGCAAAATACATTTGACCCCCCAGGGGGTTAGTACTAAACACAGCGAAATACATATGACCCCCCAGGGGCTAGTACTAAACACGCCAGTCGAAAGTCCTCGCAGCACTCCAGTGTTTCCCTTTCCTTCGTGGATTTTGTCTTTATTTATATATTCATCACGGTCCATATTTTCGTGATTCAGTTATATATATATATATATATATATATATATATATATATATATATATATATATATATATATATATATATATATATATATATATTCGTGATTCAGTTATATATATATATATATATATATATATATATATATATATATATAAGTAGTATATAAATATATAACTATATAAATATTCATAACATAAAGGTACGATTCTCTCTCTCTCTCTCTCATTTTGAGATGGATATACCATAAAGGTATGACACACACACACACACACATACACACACACTCTCTCTCTCTCTCTCTCTCTCTCTCTCTCTCTCTCTCTCTCTCTCTCTCTCTCTCTCTCTCTCTCTCTCTCATTTTTAAATGGATATGCCGTGATGACACGTCTTCATTCTAGAGAAGAAGAGAAAGATCAAAAGATTCAGGGCAGAGGAGATCGGGGGCTTCGAGTTTTAATATCTAAAATGCAATACATTTCCTGGAAAAGCACACTAGGGGACTCTTGGATTCATAATGGCTGGGACGGACCTTTAAAGATATTCGTAATAAAACCGAACGGTAAAACCCACGAAAACCAGTTTATTTTTCAAGTACTATGTGCTTCGATGAAGGATATTTGTGCTTTTATTTTACTGCAGTAACCTGAGAAAACCAAGTTTTCAGTCTCCTGTAAAAGAAAACTATTGTGCGGGCTTTGTCTATCCGTCCGCACTTTTCTGTCCGCCCGCAGACCTTAAAAACTACTGAGACCAGAGGGCTGCAAATTGGTATGTTGATCATCTACCCACCAGCCATCAAACAAAACATACCAAATTGCAGCCCTCTAGCCTTAGTAGTTTTTATTTTATTTAAGGTTAAAGTTAACCATAATCGTGCCTCTGGCAACGATATAGGATAGGCAACCACCGGCCCTTGGTTAAAGTTTCACGGGTCGCGGCTCATTCAGCATTATGCCGAGACCACAGAAAGATAGATCTATTTTCGGTGGCCTTGATTATACGCTGTAGCGGCTGTACAGAAAACTCGATTGCGCCGAAGAAACTTCGGCGCATTTTTTTATTTTTTTTTTTACAAGTACTATGCGCTTGGATGAAGTATATTTGTAGTTTAATCTTACTGCTGGAGGTATCTTAGAAGAGAGAGAGAGAGAGAGAGAGAGAGAGAGAGAGAGAGAGAGAGAGAGAGAGAGAGAGAGAGAGAGAGAGAGAGAGAGAGAAAATTTATATTTGTTTTTAAACGGGCTGCTCACAAAATGATGACTAAGCATAACACTTAAAAACCCGAATTTTATTTTGAAGCTATTTTAGAAGAGAAAGAGGAGCCTGCAGTTTGACTACAAGTACCCAAGAACCCAGATATTTCTGATGGAAACAATATGTTTGAATGATATTATTATTGAAGGTACTCCTCCACCTCGTCTTTACAATATGATGAATTCTTTTACATACGGTTAGTAAAAATATGACATCTCCTTTACACTGATGGCTGAAGTGAACTTTGCAACCCTGACTGTAATTGACTGACAACCTAGTTCTCACCTCAGTATCAACACTGAAGTGTGTGTGTGTGTGTGTGTGTGTGTGTGTGTGTGTGTGCGTGCGTGCGTGTGTACACACTAGTCTGAAAACCAGTAAACAGGATGAATATGCTCAAGTACTCATGTGATTAAACATAATATTAAGGGTTAGGGGATTTTTTTGCAAATCAGTGAAATACAAATTAAAATCAAATTTTAACTTGTTAGTTAAAGACGTTAGTTAATTCAACTGACTTAACTGCTAAAATGACTATTTTACTGACTGAGTATCTCCCTTCCAAAAAAAATAAATAAATAAATAAAATGAAAACTCAAAATTATCTAAAATGTATATATACTCGCTCCTGCAAGGCTTATAGTCCTTGAAGATGTCAGGTAATTCAACTGACTCAACTGGTAAAATGAGTATTTTACCGACTGAGTATGACTGAGTATCTCCGTTCCAAAAAAAAAAAAAAAAAAAAAAAAAAAAAAAAAAAAAAAAAAAATCAAACGAAAACTCAAAATTTTTTAAAATTATCTAAAATGTACATACTCGTTCCAGCAAGAATTACAGGCCTTTAAGATGTCAGTTAATTCAAAATTTGACTTCGCTGTTAAAAGGAGTATTTTACTGACTGACTATCTCCCTTAAAGAAAAAAAAAATCAAATGAAAACTCAAAATGTTATAAAAATGATCTAAAATGAATTTTTTAATGACTGAGTATCTCCCCTCAAAAAAAAAAATAATAAAATGAAAACTCAAAATGTAATAAAATTATATAAAATGAGCGTCGTACTGACTGCGTACCTCCCTTCAAAAAAAAAAACAAAACTCAAAATGTTATAAAATTGTCTAAAATGTATATATACTCGTTCCGGCAAAACTTACAGTCCTTCCAGAGAGAATTATAGGCCTGCAAACTAAAGGCTGCAGAAAAAAAAGCATTTTCCAGCCTCTTAAATTTACCAGATAACATCATTCACGCAGGGGGGGCAGCGGGTGGGGGGTCCCGCTATAATTACTCGACATTCTTTTTTTCCCGTCAGAATTATTTACGAAAAACGCTGACATCGTACTGGACAGCATGGAAAACGCCTCCTTGAGTTATGTGATAGCTATCATATATTTCAGGCTAAAGCGTTTTCCGTATTATTCTGGGTGATTAATGCATATTTTACTCTTCCAGCATAGAGACAGAGAGGCGACCTTTGCAATTTCGTAAACAATCATTAAACAGGTAAAAATTGCGCCGAAGTTTCTTCGGCGTAATCGAGTTTTATGTATAGCCGCTGCAGCGTATAGTCAAGGCCACCGAAAATAGATCAGTCTTCAGGTGGTCTCGGTGTAATGCTGTAGGACCCGCGGCCCATGGAACTTTCAGCCGGCTGTGGTGGCCTGTGTTGTCGCGTTGCCAGAAGCAAGATTATGGCCGACTTTAACCTAAACTAAAATAAAAACTACTAAGGGTAGAGGGCTGCAATTTGGTATGTTTGATGACTGGAGGGTGAATGATCAACTTACCAATTTGCAGCCCTCTAACCTGAGTAGTTTTAAGACGGACAGACAAAGCCGGCACAAAAGTTAGCCATAATCGTGCTTCTGGCAAAGATATAGGATAGGCCACCACCGGGCCGTGGTTAAAGTTTCATAGGCCGCGGCTCATACAGCATTATACCGAGACCTATCTTCGGTGGTCTTGATTATACGCTGTAGCGGCTGTACAGAAAACTCGACTGCGCCGAAGAAACTTCGGCACAATTTTACTTTTTTTGTAATTGACCAACAAGACTTTCCATGCCTTTGTAAATGACTGAATTTAAATATCATCTAGTATTAATAAATTTATTAATAAATTTATTTTTTTCAATTTACGAGCATGTCCTTAGATATCTATTCCTTAATTTCTAAACCATGCCACTATTTAGACGTAAGTTATGAGTTTTGAAATTTATAAAATTGTCGGTCAAACGAAGATAGGTTGTAGAGAAATTATTGCAAAAAAATGAATAGATTTACTACTTTTCCTACAACTGCTTTATAAAAAGATTATTATTATTATTACTATTATTATTATTATTATTATTATTATTATTATTATTATTATTATTATTATGTACAAGGGCCACTGACTTCAAATTCAAGCTTCCTAAGAATATGGTGTTCATTTGCAAAAAGTTGCAGAAGAGAACAGGAAATATAAAAAGGAGAGATATACACACATATAATATATATATATATATATATATATTATATATATATATATATATATATATATATATATATATATATATATATATATATATATATATATATATAATATACACACAGAGGAACAGTATTCAGTTTGCGCAGCTAAAGGCAGTACGCCAAAAATTAGACAAATATTTCTGACATTCGCACCATGGAATACACATTGTACTAAAAATCTAAAAAAAAAAAACTATTTATCAAAAAACAGTTTGGAAGCATTCACAAATGGCCTCTGGGACAACATGTCGGATTATACTGCGTGACATCCATGCCAACAATTAAAAAATGCCCTCAGAGCATACCCTAAAATTTTTTTCGTGAAATATATTTATTACATATGGCGCGGATATTCGTCCCAAAAACATTTCAAGTAAAAATACTCTTGGGCCCACGTGAATTATGTTATCCTTTAGATCAAAATAACTATTAATTTTCCGTTTATTCTGTAAACTCTGGAACTTCTCATTTTTGACAGAATTGACAAATATATTATGGTCAACCTTCCAACATTTTGAAATGGGTATTCCCTCAAAAACACGAGATACACGGTATGATAAGTAATATAAAATTATTTCATTGATATAGGTAACTTATATGTCTATGTTAATGAAGTTAATCTTATGTGTCTTATCCTGCCATAAAGCTTATGTAATTTTTTTTTTTTGACAGAAAACCCATTACAAAATGCTAGAAGTTTAGCAATAATACAATTGTCCATTTGATCAAAAATTAGAATTTCCAGATATTTTTTCACTAATATGCAAACGTAAGTGTTCGAATATTAATTAAGTATTATAGATTAAATAGACTAAAACAATAAAAATAAACCTGTATATACAAGAAGTTAACGACTGACTTACGTCATCAATATACAGTAAAGTTGATATATATATATATATATATATATATATATATATATATATATATATATATATATATATATATATATATATATATATATATATATATATATATATATATATATATATATATAATATGGATGTACTAAACTGCATATACAGTTTAGGCCAAAGGCCAAGCACTGGGACCTATGAGGTCATTCACCGCTAGAAAGGAAGCTGAGAGGAGGTAGGTCTGAAAGGTGTAACAGGAGGAAAACCTCAAAGCAGTTAACTATGAAATATTTGTTAAGAAAGGGTGGGTAGCGAGATGGAAGACAGATACTATGAACAGAGGTACAGTAAAAGGAATGAAAGGGGTCGCAGCTAGGCGCTGAAGGGACGCTGCAAAAAACCTTTAGTAATGCCTACAGTGCACCCCGCGAGGTGCACTGACGGCACTACGCCCCTAAGGATAGTATAATGAAAATAACCCTAAGGGTAGTATAATGAAAATAACCTTCCCTCGACTTGGATTTTATAATGAGATGAAGACAGGACGAGGAAATACAATGATACAGTGTCAGGAATATAATGTATTTCAGAACGATTCCTATCAAAGGTGATATATATGGACAGTATAATGAAAGAAACCTTCCCTCGACTTGCATTTTATAATGAGATGAAGACACAACAAGGAAATACAATGATGCAGTGTCAGGAATATAATGTATTTCAGAACGATTCCTATCAAAGGTGATATACATGGACAGTATAATGAATGAAACCTTCCCTCAACTTGCATTTTATAATGAGATGAAGACACAACAAGGAAATACAATGATACAGTGTCAGGAATATAATGTATTTCAGATACGACAGCAGACAAACGATTCCTATCAAAAGTGATATATATATATGGACAGTATAATGAAAGAAACCTTCCCTCAACTTGGATTTTATAATGAGATGAAGACACAACGAGGAAATACAATGATGCAGTGTCAGGAATATAATGTATTTCAGATACGAAAGGAGACATCGATGGAAAAACAACGCGATCCTTACTGACAAACGATTCCTATCAAAGATGGAAGGAGTGACCATAGAATAATTTGTGCTCATAATTCACTTACTATAAGATCGATTGTCGCCATATATAATCTGTCAATGAAGAAACACGATCGGTACTGGAGTTTCACGTTCATGCAAATCGAGTAATGATTGGAGGAATTGATCACTACTGCATTAATTTTTTTCTAGGTGATGGGAATAGTGAGTCCTTTTGCCACTGGGCCTACTGACTAGGCTGGAATTGGCCGGTAGTTCCACAAAATTAAATAAGTTTCACTAGTGGGCATTTTGTAATGGGTTTTCTATAAAAAAAAACTTTATCGCAAGATAAGGCATATAAGATAATTTCATTAATACAGACATATAAGTTGCCTATATTCAATTAAATAATTTTAAATGGCTAATCATACGATATATCTCGTGTTTTTGAGGGAATACCCATTTCAAAATGTTGGAAGGTTAACTATAAAATGTTTACAGGAACACTGTCTACACTATTTAACGCTGGAAACTGTAATCATATCTATTATTATTATTATTATTATTATTATTATTATTATTATTATTATTATTATTATTAATATTGTGAATATATACCTGTAAAACAATTTGATTAGCCTATTGCATGGCAACATCCTTCAACGTACCTTCTAACGGCACCATAATGGGTCAAACCCCAGAGGTTCAATTTTTAAACATTTTATTTTTTTAATTTAAAAACTCTTAATTTTTTTCGTTGTGTTTTTAAATCGCATGTTAATCTATCTTTCGTGTTCTTGCAGTGTCCATCATCAAACTTCCTAAAACTAAATTGTAAACGGCAATGTATATAAAAAATTTAAATTTGTAATTTTATTTGCATTTTTCTATTTTCAAGTAACAAGAAAAAATGAAGACGTAATATTAATTTCTCGACCAGAAAGTCACTCTACTGCATGTAAATTAGATTCCACTCATTGGAAAATTTTTCTGCTTGTAATCCATGGATTCTATCAACCTTCCAGTAGTTAAATTCATGAAAAACGTGTTTTGAGAAAAATCAATAGGAGGTATGATCAACCTTTGCAAGAACTCGACTTGCTAACAGGAGATCGTATCATAAATACTTTAATCCAACAAAAAATTACAAATATTCAGAGTGCATAATCACAACCATTAAACATCTGAGCAATCAACAACCACATAATGTACTTGAAAAAATAATAATAATTATCTTTACTTACCTTCATCTCCATTCGAAGTCTTGACTGAGATCACCCAGAACGTATCTTTTCCGACTCGTCTGTAAGCGTTAAGTGGCGTCTCCGTCCAGTTTTCACTGCGCTTTTATTCCTTCCCGAAATTCCAATCGACATTCTTCACATCAGAAAATGTATAAAATATATAAACAATCGAAACTAAAACTCCCGTATTCGTCAGTTCAACGTTCTTACTGATTGACTTTGATTTGTTTCTTCCAGCGGGACTAGAAATTAAAGATGTTCAGCTTCACATTGGCCATCTAACCTTTTCCTCATCAGATCTTAACGCAACAACATTGTAGACTTTGGGCTTGCAGATAAGAGCATAGTTATCAACTAATAATTATTAATTTCACGTTGGTATCGAGAGGGTATTCTTGGATGAAACCAGGACCCAACTCGATATAATTTCCCCATTTCAAATCTAAAATATCTCATCCTAAAGTTTCTTGTCTTAAACTCAGAGTTCGAACAACCATACACTGCACAATTATTGACCATGGCTATAAAAAAGTTCTTTAACAATGCATCTTGAATTACAGCACTCACACACAACTGGAAGCGAGGAACTGCTTGTTTACAAGGTCCAGACTGTCGCTGGTTAACTGCCTATGAACTATGGCCTCGTGGCCCATTCTATGAAGTCGACCCGGGTGATTTCATCATTCATCCCCTGTCTGGCCGACCTGTTTTAGTGGGTCCTGGATGAAACTAATATGAGACTCACGCTCATTTTCCTCTTTAAATTTGTGTTTATTTAGGCTGGCATATCTTCTCCCAGCTTCTACAATATGCCCGTACTATCTTCTTAAACGAGTCACGATTGAAATACACAAAATCACAAAAAATTGCAACAGTCTGCTGAACGCCCAATAAACTACAAAAAATACCCGTACCATCTTCTTTAACGAGTCATGATTGAAGTACACAAAATCACAACAAAGAAAACTGCAACAGTCTGCTGAACGTTCAATAAGCTACAAAGACGCACGGCAACACAACAATAAACAACACTGATACGCAGGCGAGAGCAATACTTTCTAACGCAAAACAAGGGAACCAACTTACCACCTTGTTTTACGCCGAAAATTAGTCAGTGAAGGACATTGTCGTACGCGGCAGAAACACTTGAAATACAAATACTGAATAACTGCTCATACAGCAGTCATTATATCGCATTTGTAGAATATCCTCGGAAAGGGGGCATGACCCCGTTCGGGGGGTCATTCATTTAAAAAAGATTTAACGGGCAAACGCATGCGTGATATGAGAAAACATCGTACGTCTGGCATTCCTAACACGTTTAACTAAGAGAAATGGCCAAATGACATTTCAATAGTTTAATCCCACAATTCGGCTATTCACTGATAATACGGCCTTGGAAAAATGTTCATGCTGACTTAAATCCAGAGAAATTGCAGAATTTTTTAATCACCATTCTGCCCTCAAATGGAAAACTGCAGTATGTGCTAAATTGTCGAAATAGAGATATGCCACCTAACGGGCTCGTGAAACAAAATACTCAAGTTACTACAGTTTCAGAATGACTCTTCAATGCTCTATTTAGTGGGTCCCATTTGCAGTATCTGCAAAATCAGTAGTAAGACAAGGGAAAAATGCAGTATCTACCATTTTTCTCAGTTTTGTAGTTTTGGAGATACTGCCGTCGTCCAATTTAGGGCAGTGTTGTCAGCATTGTCAGCAGAAAGCTAGACCTGTCACGCTGGAATAGATAACGTTAAAATGACATGTTGTAGTTTGACACAATTTCTGACAGCAACTCATTTTAGCATATCCTCTGTTACTTTGAACCAAGCATTTGCGTTCATTTCCATTTGCATTTCAGCGAACCTTCCTCATTTTCAGTCATGAAGTAAGTGGAGAAGGGGTGAAATATAGGCCACCATTAAAAGGGAAACGGTCGAATGACTCGTTAAAACTGGCCAAAAATAGGAGCTTTCTATTTCATATTTCCCGTAGGGCGGTAGTGCCGTCATTGCACCTCACGCGCGGTGCACTGTAGGCATTAGTTAAAGTTCATTGCAGTGTTCCATTGGCCCCTAGCTGCAATCCCTTTCATTCCTTTTACAGGACCTCCATTCCTATTCTCTTTCTTCCATCTTACTTTCCACCCTCTCCTAACAATTGTTTCATAGTGCAACTGCTTTGAGCTTTTCCTCCTGTTACACCTTTGTAACCTTTCACTCTCAATTTTTCTTTCAGCGCTGAATGGCCTCATAGGTCCCAGCGATTGACCTTCGGCCTAAATTGTATAAAATTGCTTATTCTATTTCATATTAAGTTAAACTATTGGGAACTTTGACGTCGTGACACATTGTTTAATTACTTTATGACGCCAATGTCACTTCTTACACATGAATTTTGGTATCATAATTCAGTATTAAACTTGAAACATTCAAGGCAAATTTCCCCTTTGTCATGGTTAAAATAGCAGTTGGAGAAACAAGTACGTTTGCAGCTTGTGAAATTTATCGACATTATAACGCTCACAGCAATGCATATCTGATATATTAATTATGAAAACAGGTGAAAACAGCGCCTGGTTGGGAAGCTATCTAGATACTGAGGCAATCTGACCTGGAGTTCAAATCTCAGTTCACAATTTAAACTGGATACATTTACTCCAAGCGTCCTCTGCTTAGACATTACCTACGTTGAATATATCAACAATAATGTTATAGTTGTTGGCCAAAATAACGTCATTTCTACTGAAAAGCATGGACCAAGCAGTTGCAATATCAACTGAGCTGCAAAGCTGAGTCTGCTAGAGTCATCTGCTCGAAATGTTTTCATATTTTGTCAGTAACTGTTATAAAACAAAATGAGATGAAGAGAAGGCGTGACAATTTCAAATGAATAATAAAAGGTGAATCTGGAATTTGGAGGAGGAAAGTTTATATTAAGTTCATACACAATACACACACACACACACACACACACACACACACACATATATATATATATATATATATATATATATATATATATATATACATATATATATATATATATATATATACATATATATATATATATATATATATATATATATATATATATATATATATATATTCTTCTCCTTTAAATGTGTCTTTTTCCCATTTGTATGGGGTAAGCACGATGCCTTCTTTTTGAAGGACTTCGATTTGGCTTTTGGGGTAGACTTTGTAGCCTCGACCGGCTGCCCTGCCTGTCATCGCTTAGACCCCAGTAGCGTATGTACATGTATTGTACCAGTCACCAGCGCCCTTTCTCCCAGCAGCGAGGAGACGTTGCGCGGTCAGGTCGACAGTCGAGACGTGTGAGGTGTCTGTTACGATATATATATATATATATATATATATATATATATATATATATATATATATATATATATATATATATATATATATATATATATATATATGATAGAAATAATCAACACACAATCACGTGCGGAACGGAAATAAATTTCTGACTCACACCAGGATCGAACCCAGGTCTTTCAATTGAAAGGCAAGGGCGCTGCCCACTAGGCCATACAAATCATAAAAGAAGTTGGAACGTGAGTGCCACTGCACGCAAGGAATTACCTGGGCAAGCTAACTGCCTTGCATACCAGCGTGTTTTCCCCAAGTTCCCAACCCAGCACATACACACATTATATATATATATATATATATATATATATATATATATATATATATATATATATATATATATATATGGGTACATACATATACATACATACAGAGAGAGAGAGAGAGAGAGAGAGAGAGAGAGAGAGAGAGAGAGAGAAATCGTGTCTCATTGCACAAATTCAGTCCAAGATGCATTCAGCTCCCCGAGAGAAGAAGAAAATCCCGACCAATCATCAGAGATATAACTTCATCCACGCGGAATATTTTTTGATCAGTTCACAAACGCCGACAACATTCATGGGAAAATTTGTTCAGCAACGGAGACCCTCGCGTGGGATTATGATGTATCAGTTTCAAAGTAGCTGTGAACTGAAAAACAAAATTAATTGTTTCCAAACTAATTGAACACTAGTAGTGATTATAAATGATCAGAATAAAAACTGTTCTTTTCTTTTTACGGGTATAACATTCCATGAATTGAATTCAATTCAATATAGGATTTAGGACAAAGGCAAAGCACTGGGAGCTATGAGGTCATGCAGCGTTGAGACGGAAACTGACAGTAAAAAGGTTTGAAAGGTGTAACAGGAGGAAAACTATGAATCAGTTGTTAGGAGAGGGTGGAAAGTAAGATGGAAGAAAGAGAATATGAACGGAGGTAGAGTAAAAGGAATGAAAGGGGTTGCGGCTAGGGGCCGAAGACACGCTGCAAATAACCTTAAGTAATGCCTAAAGTTCACCGCATGAGGTACACTGACGGCACTAACCCGCTACGGGGATAACATTCAGTGAAACAACTTCTAAGATAAATCCATAAAACAACATTAAACCTTAACTCTTTTCTTATAGAGTAGATACTAAGCAAATATAGAAGGCCTCTACACATTTTTTTTTAATCCCCTTCTCCCCTGCGTAGGATATTGGTGAACCAATATCCTACAGAGTTTCTATTATAGAACCGTCAACGTCACAGGATATTGCAGGGTAGGTATACCCCACCGTGGAATGGGTATCTTCTCTCCCTCTCTCTCTCTCTCTCTCTCGGAAACAATATTGGTGGGAAAATAAAAAATTCCCTCCAATGCACCGGTGATTACTTAGGTTAATTCCATTAACAATTTCTAAAGTTTTATATATATAAATATACAGTATATATGAATACATATGTATATATGTACATACATATATATGTATATATATAAATACATACATCTGCATATTATATATATATATATATATATATATATATATATATATATATATATATATATATATATATATATGTGTGTGTGTGTGTGTGTGTGTGTGTGTGTGTGTGTGTGTGTGCGTGCGCGCGTGTATGTGAGAATCAGAGAGAGTGTGAGTGTGCTTATGGTCTAAAAATCTCATTACAATACGTTACTAAAGGCATTGTCAAGCTGAATCTTTGTTTTACCAAGGTCTTGTCTTCACTTCCACGCATCTGATCAATATTCAGCAATTATAGCAACGCAAATAGGAATAATAAATTACCCGGAATTTTATGCAATGTACACACGCACGAGCCAGAGTAATTGAAGTATATACCCATAAGTAAACGATTAACATATAAATCATTATTTGATTTACGAGAATTCTTTGCTGGCTGAGATTAAAACCGATCAGGAATATGGTTGCTGCTCATAATACAAGTCAATAAAAACTATTCCCATAAATGTTCAAGGTCTTCTTTGATGATTGGTTTAGTTAATAAATAGAATGAAAATAAAAAAAAGGGCAGGAATAATAATAATAATAATGAACCAAACAAAAACTTCTTTCAGTTTTCTTCTGAAGATGGAAAGAGAAACCCACAAGATTCTTGTGCATAATTTGTTTATTGGCAAATATTTACATATTACTTTGATCTCGAGTACTTTCTGGTCCTAACTGTGACCCTTTTTCAAGAGATGAGGTAGTCAGGCCTTGAACCAGCCTGACTACCTCATCTCTTGAAAAAGGGTCACAGTTAGGACCTGAAAGTGCTCGAGGTCAAAGTAATATGTAAATATTTGCCAGTAAACAAGTTATACACAAGAATCTTGTGGGTTTCTCTTTCAATAATAATAATAATAATAATAATAATAATAATAATAATAATAATAATAATAATAGTTAAAAAAGTAAATAAATATTCAAGGTCTTCGTTCATAACTGATCTATCAAGCGAACAGAACGAAAATGTAAAAAAAAAAATTGAACAGGAGTAATTGCTTCACGTTATAATAATAATAATAATAATAATAATAATAATAATAATAATAATAATAATAATAATAATAAAGTAAAGAAGAGTGGAAGAATAATTACTTATTCATTTTGTAATAATAATAATAATAATAATAATAATAATAATAATAATAATAATAATAATAATAATAATAATAAATCTTTGACTTGAAAAGCTTCCAAATCATTTAAATTTACCGGAGCGTCAATCAAACCTAACCTCTTTCTTTTGATAATTCTCTTATACTGCTTCTGGCTATGTTATAACATTATTTCTTAGTGTTTTGGGACAATAGAACTCCCTAAACATCCCCTTGCCTTTGAGTTATTAAGTCCTCTTAAAACTAACAAGTTTGAATATCTATCAGAGACGTTAAGGAGTTTGAAGTATACTCTGTTGATTCCTAAAACTACAAATAAACAAGTATAAATTGCGCCGAAGTTTCTTCGGCGCAATCGAGCTTTCTGTACAGCCGCTACTACGTATAATCAAGGCCACCGAAAATACATCTGCCTTTCGGTGGTCTCGGTATAATGCTGTATGGGCCGCGGCCCATGAAACTTTAACCACGGCCCAGTGGTGTCCTATCCTATATCGCTGCCAGATGCATGATTATGGCTAAATTTAACCTTGAATAAAATATAAACTACTGAGGCTAGAGGGCTGCAATTTGGTATGTTTGATGATTGGGGGGTGGATTATCAACATACCAATTTGCAGCCCTCTAGCCTCAGTAGTTTTTAAGATCTGAGGGCGGACAGAAAAAGTGAGGACAGAAAAAAGTGCGGACGGACAGACAAAGCCTGCACAATAGTTTTCTTTTACAGTTTAGTTAGTGTACGAGGCGTCATTTCATTTTCAGCCCCAAATCGTCTAAGCAATGATTGCATTATAGCTCGGTTCTGTGCATTTATTAAGTTCCATCATTACTGATTGCGTTTAGTAAACCGTGAATCGTTTGTTAGAACAGTCAGGTCCTATTCTGAGATTGGTATGTAGATCAAATTATCATCTGCATATATTTTGTTCATCATGTATACATACAGCATATATGTATGTATATATATATATATATATATATATATATATATATTATATAGTATATATATTATATATGCATATATATATTATATATATATATATATATATATATATATATATATATATATATATATATATATATATATATATATATATATATTATATATAGTATATATATTATATATAAATATATATATATATATATATATATATATATATATATATATATATATATATATAATATATATATATATATATATATATATATATATGAGACATATCAAAACTTCAATACAACCATAACAAACCCAAAAATAAGTAGAAAAAAACCAACAATTAAAAAAAAAGGTGTCCTATACGTTACATGCTAATTCCTACCTTACGCAATCTGAGCGGAAGGATGCCATTGGCAGCGTGTGGTCTGTACTCGCAGTACATTCCCTGATTCTATAAAATCCTATTCAATCCAGCAGAGCTAATTTTTCAATACGTACATAAATGAGAAAGGTATCTTTGAGAACTCAAATAAGCAAAACCAATAATAAGAAAGTTGATAACTATTTCCAGGTAACTGACCGCTGGGAAACTGTTTTAACTACAAAACAGTTTTCTTGTTACTGTCCCAAAGAATAAGACGCGATGTCTCAACCAGGTATAAGTAATAAGCTATTCCTCTAACTTGTCATTTTATTTAATATATAACAGTTCGATACTGCAACTCTGACATTATCCCAATTACAAAATTTCTTAAGAAAACCCCAGCATTAGTTATAGTCCATCGTAAGTGATTACCAACCCCGGAAAGAAAACAGGAAAAGTGAAATACATCACATATTTTCACCGAGACTGAACCAGGCAGCGTTCAGTGGCTCTGAAAAGGAGCGTTCATTTACCTTGCTACGCGAAGAGCACGAAAACGACCACCACCAAAAGAACGAAGTGAAAAGCAACGTTCGGCTCCGCTGCCGAATTACAGTACTCTCCTCTGCAAAGGCAGGTGTGTTCGAAAATCTTGTTTATCTCTCCTGTCTGACACTGCAGCTCTTCTTCTTTGCTGACGACGGGACCGCAGGTCTGGACCAGGAATTCTTCGCCTGGAAGGACGGGAGGAGACGAGAAGATCGTTATCAATTGGGAATCTAGAAAGGAAATTAAAGAGGTATTCTCATTCTGAGACATAGATAAGCGTGGTTGGTTAATGTATGTATGTATGTTCGTATGTGTGTATGTATCTATGTATGTATGTGTATATATAAAGAGTACATGTGTGTATATATATACACATATGTATATGTATATGTATATGTATATGTATATGTATATATATGTATATATATATATATATATATATATATATATATATATATATATATATATATAAAACAGCTAAAGCAATGAAATAAATATATAAAAAAACATATAAAAATGTATAAATAAACAGATAAAATAACATAAAAAAAATTAGAATATAGAATAAATGAGCAACATAAATGAATGAGAATGCTGAAAATAATTCAGTGGGTAACTAAAAAAAAAAAAAAAAATTAACGAGGCTAGAAAATGAAGACATCGGAAGAAGTTCAAGAGTGGTAAAGTTACTGCTGCTATGCTATGAGTGGCCGAGATCGAGATGGTCTGGCCATGTGGTAAGTATGAGAGGGTGGGAGGGAGTGAAGGTGGCTTGGATGGAACCTGTTAGGGGTAAAAGGTCGAGAGGGAGGCAAAGGATTAATGGAGTGGTAAGTGAGGGAGGATTTGGAGAAACAGGGCTTATCAGAGGAAGACGTTTTGACAGAGATAGTCTGAGAAGACGCATCAAGGCAACCGACCCTTTAGCTTATAGATAGCAGAATGACTAAATTATGTATATAAAATTTCTTCAAATAACTTCTTTAGATTTCGTCTCTTTCCAAGCGTTTGGGGACATCCGTAAATACTTACTCTTAGCATTCTTGACAAGCTTCTTCAAACACGAGTCGTCACAGATTATGACAGTTGCGTGGATGTCTTTGGTCGAGTTGAAATTGTAGCACCTTGTCACTGCATCTGAAAAGGAAGGGATTATGTGGTTATACAAGTTGTAAATGAGGTCTCCAATACCTGATATTTTCACTTAAAACAAACCTTTTAAATAAAAAAAAATAATAATAAAGCTGCTGTGCTTTCAATAATTTCAAATCTGAAGAAGCCTCTAGTACTTGATATTTTGATGTATTGACTTATAACAGAACTTTTTAATTTTCCGATACAGAAAAAAAACAAATAAAACAGTTGTGCTTTTAAATAATTCCAAATCTGATATTCGTCACTTGTGAGTTCTTGATACATATCACTACAATTTATTAAATGCCATTATTCAAAAATATCTTTCGAGTTTGATGTCTATCACGTACAAATGAAATACTTACATAAATTTAAGCTAAAATTCCGAATACCTTCAACTGTTATAGAGTTACACTCGGTTACAAAAGACAACACTGCAATACCAACAGGTACTTATACCTAATATTTCCTCAGAAATTCAAATATGTAGAGTAAACTCACCTAATATAACGTAAAATCATGGATCGTACTGTCACTGGGTACAGAATAGTTACCCCTGACTTGACGAAAGAAAACGAGAATGAAACTGCGCGGTACTTCATACTTACTGCAAGCCACCACCAACAGCAGGGCAGGAAGATATCTGATTATTCGGTCCATTCTGAAATAAAAATAGAAATAAATAGGCCTGACAGTGACAGCTACTTATGCTCAAAGTCTAAGTAAACAGACATCATTACAAGATTTCCACTCTGGCCCTATATCAGTGCGTGGAAAAACAATTTAGAAGAAATAACTGCCTCTGTTAATTCAAGTGTATTCGTTTTGCGTAGTTTTTTTTCCCCTTAGTCAAATAGTTTAGCTGCTTTTTTGTTTATATTTTAGCGTATAACAGATTTCAAGTATTTTTTTTTAACTGCCAATAACAAAAGAACATTGGGATGGGGTGTCAGAAAACAAACCTATTTTTCTTCATAAAGATATTTTAAATTCGAAAAAGTATTCGTGTTACAGTTTAAAAAATGACAGAATACAGGAACGAAAATCTCTCTCTCTCTCTCTCTCTCTCTCTCTCTCTCTATGACAATGAGAAAAATTGCAGTTAACCAGTGAATTCTCTCTCTCTCTCTCTCTCTCTCTATGACAATGAGAAAAATTGCAGTTAACCAGTGAATTCTCTCTCTTTCTATGACAATGAGAAAAATTGCAATTAACCGGTGAATTCTCTCTCTCTCTCTATAGGACAATGAGAGAAATTGCAGTTAACCAGTGAATTCTCTCTCTCTCTCTCTCTCTCTAGGACAATGAGAAAAGTTGCCAGTTAACCAGTGAATTTTCTCTTTCTCTCTCACGAACACTATGTCTGAATGTATCCCCAACTTATTCTTTCTCTCTCACACTGTGAACTACATATCTCTATCTCTCTCTCTCTCTCACTAACACTGTGTCTGCATGTATCCCCAACCTATTATCTCTATCTCATCCTCTCTCACACTGTGAACTACATCTCTCTCTCTCTCTCTCTCTCAGCAAATGTGTATTTAGAGTATCCCAGTAACCTCGCACAATGTTATCTAGATTGTGAGAGTAATATAGTACTTCTGTTGTAGCACTAAGAACCCTTAACCGAAAATGCTCTCTCCAAATATAGTTTTCACATTACAGTCATAAACACTAACGATTCAATAACATCGAGTTAGTAATGGTTTCACGAATGCGAAATAACTTAATACGTACACAACATAACCTTCAAAGTAACCCTCTCTCTCTCTCTCTCTCTCGTGTAGTAACATTTAACAGACTAATATCTACACAACAAAACTTTCATTCAAAGTACCTCTCTCTCTCTCTAAGTGTAGTAACACATGCTCCCTCTCTCTTGTGTAGTAACAGACTTTCTCTGTAATACTACACAAAACCTTCAAAGCAGCTAAAGTGTTTTTTTAAGCCCTCAAAAAATGTCGCACCTAATACCACAAGGTGCTCTGTTCGAAATGTCAATTCATGTACTTAACACTAACACTTCATACTAACCGATGTTAATGCCTTTTTATCTGGGAGTCAGCACAAAACTTCTCGTTCCGTCGTTATAAGATTACTTACCTAAAGAGCTGGAAATAGATTAAAGCAGTTTTAACTTAAAATGGCGACATTTTAACTCTTTCAGGATCACACACACACTCAAATGTAGTGCGGAAAGAAAAAAAATGTCTGACGGTAAATGTTGATACGTCAATGTCCAACTTTTTGCGAGAAGATCACTGCACTTCTTTGGAAAGCTTCCGTAATTCTGCGAACCCTTTGCTATTTTAGTTAGAAAATGGTCAACAGAATACACTCTTCAGTTTGTATATACGTTTCAGCTTAATATAAGACTGTCTGGGGATCCCGTATCCAAGTACTGCTATCCGGTAACCCGAGGCATATTTTGACACCTTGGCACTTGGTCAGTCAAAGTTTACACTCACTTTCGCCGAGCGAAGTTTGTGGTGTCTATGCGGCCGGACAACAAGCCTTGAATAACCCTTGGCTCAGCAATATTGAGAGGTAGTTTAGATCATATTTAGTGGAACACGTAATGGTACTTCTGTTTATCCCTTAATGAAGGTTTAACATTCAATAGGCATGTTTACGATAAAACGCACGCAGTCCATGTGCTTTTGAAAGCAAGTTCTGTGCTTCGGAAAACATGAACATTTTGGATCTCGAGATTTATCCGATTATTTTTTACTGTAAGAAAAGACATTTTTTGAGAGAGAGAGAGAGAGAGAGAGAGAGAGAGAGAGAGAGAGAGAGAGAGAGAGAGAGATCCGATTACTTTTACTGTAATAAAAAACATTTTATGAGAGAGAGAGAGAGAGAGAGAGAGAGAGAGAGAGAGAGAGAGAGAGAGAGAGAGAGATCCGATTACTTTTACTGTAATAAAAAACATTTTATGAGAGAGAGAGAGAGAGAGAGAGAGAGAGAGAGAGAGAGAGAGAGAGAGAGAGAGAGAGAGAGAGAAAATTTGGGATCATAAAATATCAGATTTTCAGAAAGGGAAAAAAACACATCGTTTGGTAAATATACAATGCATATGAGAGAGAGAGAGAGAGAGAGAGAGAGAGAGAGAGAGAGAGAGAGAGAGAGAGAGAGAGAGAGAGAGAGAAACTCATTCCTATGCGTACGTGCTTCTCTCCAAAACAGAGGTTCCATGCCATGCGTTCTCAGGCTAGCTACAGTACACTTTCCAATAATATTTAAATACCCTCTGTACATACCAGTTTCCTCATTTATCTCAACCAAATTCTTGTTAGATAGTATATGGTTTCATTTCAAATGCATCCATAGTAATAGTAATCTTATTAACAGAAATAAGGTCACATTTGCTTCAAAATCTTGATGCTCTAGGAAGGGCAACAAAATAAAGATTATCTAATCTATTAGTTTTAATAAAATCTATGAATGATTCTTAACAGGCTTTCCAGCTACAAATACAGTAACACTTAACATTAGTAAAATTATAAAAAATTAAGGTTACTAGTAACATTTTAGTAAAACAATATAAAAAAACTGGAGAATACAAAATATTAATTCTGAGGCTACGTAACTAAGCATAAACGGTAAAAAAAAATCGTAAAACCATTTAAGTAAAAAATAAAATTTATAGTTCCTGGCGACCAATAAGTTAAGATAACGTCAAAAATATACCGAAATTAAATTAAATATACTGAAAATGAATTAAAGTGACTAATAAAAATATCACAGAAAAACCCAAGAAAAACAAGTTGTTTAAAATACACTGATTAAGTTAAATATACGTAAAACCATTTAAGTAAAAAGTCAAATTTTTAGTTCCTGGCGACCAATAAGTCAAGATAACGTTAAAAATATACCGAAATTGAATTAAATATACTGAAATTGAATTAAAGTGTGACTAATAAAAGTATCACAGAAAAACACCAGGAAAAACAAGTTGTTAAAAATACACCGATTAAGTTAAATATACTGAAATCGAATTAAAGTGTGACGAATAACAAAAATATCACACAGAAAAACCCAGGAAAAAGTGTTTTTAAAGGGTTGGCAGAATTACAGAAGCTATCAAGACAAGTGCAGTGATCCTCTTGCAGAACGCTGGACATGTACGTATAACATTTCCCGTCAGACTTCTTTAGCTCTCCGCAGTACTTTTGAGTGTGCGTGTGTGATCCTGATGAGATACAAAAATATCACCACTTAAGTTAAAAATTACTTAAATCTAAATTTCTACTTACAGGCTTCCATGCATTTCCAATTAAAAATTTTTTTAGCAGAGAAAGTGGCACAGTAAATAACTTTATTCAAACCAATATTAGTAAAATATTAAGTTAATATCACAGCTAACGATGGGGCACCACATGATGTGTACCCATGGCACCACATGAGGCACCACATGATGAGGCACCACATGATGAGGCACCACATGATGAGGCACCACATGATGAGGCACCACATGGTTACAGGACCCAATAAAATCAGCAAGAGAATCAATATGGTTACAGGACCCAATAAAATTGGCAAGAAGGGAAAGTTAATTAACTTAAGTATATATTAAAATAAAGTTCTGTAAAACTTTAAGACTAAATACCTTACTGTTATATGAAACTCTCTTGTAACATGAATGCTCGCACGTTATGACGTTCGCTCCCTTTCCACTCCACGAATCGTATTCGAAACACTCCATGGCTGTACCTGAAATTTAAACGGCCAAAGCAGTTGAAATCTTATATACAATGAAATTTTCCTTTTTACAATGAAACATTCCTTTAATAATGGATAATTACTTTAGTTCAGTTTATAATATATGTCACTAATTAAAGTAATTTTAATACTTCTAGTAAATCTAAGGCTAGTTCAAATAATCGTGGAAAAGACCCAGCGACCAAATTAACCCACGCACGCGAGCTTGCGCTTAAGCTCATAAAATTCTAATATAAAAAAATGCAGATCTTTAATTGAAAGCACAAAGGCGCTTATCCCTATAAGTACAGGAAAAAATCTGGCGAAACATTTAAATATAATCAAGAAATTTTTCCATCTAACCCATGTTCAGTGTACGAGACAATTACTATTCAGCTCTAAGCCTCTGGGGTTGTATGTTAGCACTAAACTGAAAAAGTTTTTCAAATTTACTTACTGTATGCCGCCATTACGAAAACACCAAGCAAACAGACTGCGATCCGGGCCATCCTGAAACAAGCATTAGCAATTTAAGATGCTCTTTAATTCAACCAAATGAATAGTGTGTGAAAAATTGTTAAGTTATTCCCTTGCTTCTCCCCATCAAGTTATTCCCTTGCTTCTCCCCATCAAGTTATTCCCTTGCTTCTCCCCATCAAGTTATTCCCTTGCTTCTCCCCATCAAGTTATTCCCTTGCTTCTCCCCATCAAGTTATTCCCTTGCTTCTCCCCATCAAGTTATTCCCTTGCTTCTCCCCATCAAGTTATTCCCTTGCTTCTCCCCATCAAGTTATTCCCTTGCTTCTCCCCATCAAGTTATTCCCTTGCTTCTCCCCATCAAGTTATTCCCTTGCTTCTCCCCATCAAGTTATTCCCTTGCTTCTCCCCATCAAGTTATTCCCTTGCTTCTCCCCATCAAGTTATTCCCTTGCTTCTCCCCATCAAGTTATTCCCTTGCTTCTCCCCATCAAGTTATTCCCTTGCTTCTCCCCATCAAGTTATTCCCTTGCTTCTCCCCATCAAGTTATTCCCTTGCTTCTCCCCATCAAGTTATTCCCTTGCTTCTCCCCATCAAGTTATTCCCTTGCTTCTCCCCATCAAGTTATTCCCTTGCTTCTCCCCATCAAGTTATTCCCTTGCTTCTCCCCATCAAGTTATTCCCTTGCTTCTCCCCATCAAGTTATTCCCTTGCTTCTCCCCATCAAGTTATTCCCTTGCTTCTCCCCATCAAGTTATTCCCTTGCTTCTCCCCATCAAGTTATTCCCTTGCTTCTCCCCATCAAGTTATTCCCTTGCTTCTCCCCATCAAGTTATTCCCTTGCTTCTCCCCATCAAGTTATTCCCTTGCTTCTCCCCATCAAGTTATTCCCTTGCTTCTCCCCATCAAGTTATTCCCTTGCTTCTCCCCATCAAGTTATTCCCTTGCTTATCCCCATCAAGTTTGTATCAACCAAATGAACAAAGTGTGAAAACTTTTTAAGTCATTCCTTTACTTACCCCATCGAGTTTGTATAGCTATTTCCGTGACTACCAAGAAAAGAAGCTTTTAGAAACTTTACCAAGAAAGCTTTTAAAGACTTTTTTTCATTACTTACAATTACAATATTCACAACATAGTGACAGTATACATCAATACAGTATGCATATGCATTTATTTACATAAGCAAAAATCCCTCTAAACGGACAATTTATAGATCTTGCTTTAGTTACTGGATATTCAAAAAACAGTAGTAATATACTCTTGTTTGAAAAGCACTCTTCTTTTACATCAAGTGGCAGTTTCACTGACAAGGCAAGTGTTATTACACAGCTGACCTTTCTTAAGACAACTTAGAAATTACTAAATTAAACATATCCCATCGCAACTAAAGAATTTATAAGGATTTATAATATAAACCATCATATACAAGTCAATCCACCTTATGATTTTTGGCGAGTAGACTAGAATCTACGCAAGAAATAACTACACAACATGCCCACTTAGCATTATACTATTTAGGAATGTACGCCCTTATATAAAAGACTGAGTAAACAACCATTCTTAAGAATTATATGGGAGCATTAAGCCAATTCACGTCAATGTCTTTATTGCCTATTATTGCTATCCAAAATTACTACTTACAAATAGGATCCATATTCGGTTCACCTAAAAGACCGGTTGACGCAAGACTTCCAGCAAGACTTCCAGCAAGACTTCCAGCAAGACTTCCAGCAAGACTTCCAGCAAGACTTCCAGCAAGACTTCCAGCAAGACTTCCAGCAAGACTTCCCATGTAATTCTAAGTTTAACCAAAGTTTTACAAAATCCTCTTAAAAAGGAAAACCGGCTCCTACTTTCCCTTTAATAAAGAACATATACTTGCAACTATGAAGGATATAAGCTATAAATCATTGCAACAACTCGAACATTAATTCAGCAAAGCAACCCATAAAGAGGACGAAATCCGTAATATTCATGAACGCAGCTCTAATCAAACTTCACACAAAAACCTCTGAACAGAAACGACTATGCAACGCAAATATTACTCACTTGATTAAGTTCTCCGCTTGTAGGTCAAACCACACTTTTCAGACAGGCTTCGAAAGCTACTCTGACAATCTTCTCTTTGAAACCGAACCAAGTAAGTTACTGTTAAATATATAGGGCGTGTCTTCACTTTGGGGAAGGGGTGGGGGCGATGCAGTTACCATCTGCTAAAGATAACGACTCAAGAATGACTATAATGACAGAGTCTTAAAGGGCTAATTATATACAAACATAGAATTTAGTTTAAAAGGCGTGTCTTCACTTTGGGGAAGGAGGGAGGTTACAGTTACCATCCACGTAAGATAACAACTCAAGATTAACATGACCCTGTCACAAATAATAACAGAGTCTCAGGGGCCTAATTTTATATACAAATATAGAATGTCATCTATTTTAAAAGGCGTGTCTTCTCTTTGGGGGAAGGGGGTGGGGGTACAGTTACTACTCAAGATTAACATGGCCAGTCACAAACAATAACAGAGTCTTAAGGTATCATACACAAATATGGAATATCATTTAGTTTTACCCGAAAACTTGATTCATGTCCATTGGCAAAAAGAAAGGCTTCATTTTTATCTAGAACAGATTTATATACCATTGACAAATTATTCGACTTCAAAGATATCTCGCCACTAAAACTGACGTCATATCAATAGTTTGGACAGTTTTTAACTGTAGTTAAATAGTCACCCGATTAATGTAGACATAAAGTAAATACAAGGGAAAAATTTACAGTATTTGAAAAACAAAGGGAAAAATTATGATAAAGCTTTCTTTAATATTACATTAAGATTTAAAAAATGGAGCCAATGTTTGATTATTGAACAAAATCCAACAGCATATTGAATATACGTCATAATAGGTGATTAGGATAATCAGGATAAACTATCCATCAGAATTCCGTTCAGTTCGTGTCCAGACTCAGCGACTCAGATATAGCGGTAAGAAACTTGCATAAGCACCGTCACGTCACGTCACGTCACGTCAAAATGTTCTTTCTAAGAAAACGTGTCGTGATGTGACGGTGGATGCCGTGTGCTTGATGGTGACGTGACGTGATGGTGTGGACAAGTCCATTTGATTACATGCAAGAAATTCTCACGTACTTTGACGTGACGTGATGTGTCGGTGACGTGACGTTATAATGTGAATCAACCTTAGCTCTGACTGATTCGTAATTCACGTTAAAGTAATGTGTTCATAACTGCTGACATTTACAACAAAAATATAAGGCCCCCTTCAAGACTATTTACATAATCGTTTGTGCTCTCGTGAGTTTTACATTCAAAATGTCTGGTGTAAGCGTAGCTAAGTCCAGTGTTAGTGCTTAAAATATATACGGTCGTTAGTGTGTTGACTTGCTACTGAAATGTCAGTAAAAAAAAAACTTACACCCACGATGATGAGTTTTTTCTAAATCAGGTTGACCGAGTTTTCCCAGGAAACCTATTTATTATAGATATAAGAGTGAATCTTCATTTCCTGTTAGTTACGTCAATCAAATGATTTTGAACTGAACGGGAATAATTTATATATATTCGAGAGCTGGTTTGTATGGGGGTTAGCAACTATCTTTTAAAATCCACTCTCCCCCCCCTCTCTCTCTCTATATATAAATATATATATACATAATATATATATATATATATATATATATATATATATATATATATATATATATATATATATATATATATATATATATAATATATATATATAGAGAGAGAGAGAGAGAGAGAGAGAGAGAGAGAGAGAGAGAGAGAGAGAGAGAGAGAGAGAGAGAGAGAGAGAGAGAGATGTACATATGTATGTACATACATACAGACATATACATATACATCCACAAATTTATATTCGTACGGATTACCCATTCGTAGGCGGAAAAGGGAAAACTATTCATTCCGGGCTTATATTCCAGACCACCTTTTAGTGGGCGGGGGTGGTGGTGGTGGTGGTGGTGGTGGGGGGGGGGGGTTCCCATTTCAGGCGAGAGGGAGCGAATAAGCTATTAAACTCGCTCCGGCGTAATTATGTATCGCTGCTGCACTCAACCATTTCGAAATGAGTCTGCAGTTGCCATCAAGCTCATCGATTTGGTCATTAGTTAAGCATTTAATCTTCACCAAAGGCAGATTTGTTTGGTGGAAAATCTCCCCGCAAAATTTTGCTGATTGGTCAAGCTGTCAGTAAAATTCCACTTGCAGACATTTTTCACGTTCGCAGTAACATTCCACTTGGAGACACTTTTCAGGTTCTCGATAAAATTCTGCTTGTAGACACTTTTAATCCCACTTGGAGACACGTTTTCAAGTTATCAGTAAAATTCTACTCAGAGACACTTTTAATTCCACTTGGAGACACTTTTCAAGTTCTCAGTAAAATTCCACTTGGAGACTTTTCAAGTTATTAGTAAAATTCTACTCAGAGACACTTTTAATTCCACTTGGAGACACTTTTCAAGTTCTCAGTAAAATTCCACTTGGAGACTTTTCAAGTTATCAGTAAAATTCTACTCAGAGACACTTTTCAAGTTCTCAGTAAAATTCCACTTGGAGACACTTTTCAAGTTCTCAGTAAAATTCCCCTGACAGACACTTCAATCTCTTTGGGTGTATGTCAATTCTGTTTGAAAGCTATTTTTAATTTTTTTTTTGTTGGGGGTCGGGGGAGACTAAAGCATTGAGTAACTCGACAAATTGGGTAATAGGATATAAACATGAAATTCGAAAAAAAGAACAAGAGATTGACCATAAGTGTAAATGATAATGCAAAAAAAAAAAAAAAAAATACATCACAGTAAAATATAAGCAAATGCTCTGTACCCAGCCAACAAAGTAGAGATAGTATCTGTCATCTATTCTGTTTTGTACCATTGTTGTTATAATTTTTCTATACTCTTTCTCCTCCACTTTTTTTTGCTATTATTGAAATTAACACCATATTCTTTGGAAGCTGGAATTTCAGGTAAATGGCCCTGCAGACTTGTTCCATATGAATAGGGGTTGTCTTCTGAATAATAATAATAATAATAATAATAATAATAATAATAATAATAATACTTAATTCATCGTAGGTAATCTTGCCTAAGATGAACAAAACCAACATAACTCCCCGTCACACGAATGTTATTAGAGAAGGAATGTAGGGGCGATATGAACATAATACCTATCTTATATCGATTCGTAATTGGGGCGATAAGGTCCCGTTTCATTGCTAAAGCTTATTGTAGAAGTATACTTAAAAACAACTGCAGTAGGGACGGGGGATGCAGTAGGAACGGGGGATTTGAGCGTAATATTTGGATTGCATGGCATAAATACTTTTTTTTATGAAAAGATAACGATTCACGGATTTGGAAGATATATATACAGTATATATATATATATATATATATATATATATATATATATATATATATATATATACATACATACATACATACATACATATATACAGTGTGCAAGTATGTGTATACACCTTCACCCTGAAAGATTAAACCACAACGCATCTGCCCCGGTGACTAGATTCGACCGAGATCTTTCTTCTAAGCAATCATCTGATAACCAGATGAAACTAACCATCCCGGTAAACGAACTGCCGTTTTCAAAGTAGCCTAAAAGCCCTTCTCCCTTCTTCATAATCACCCAAGAAACGAGGTTACCTTAGCTTCGTACGACTCTTGGCGTGGATGGAAAGGAGGAGGACCTTACAGACCTTACAGACCTTACAGTTCGTTCGGGTTGCCCCAGGTCCCTCAGTGTGAGGCACATGGAGGAGAGAGGCACCTGGAGGAAGAGAGGGGGGGGGGGAATTCAATGACGCGTGGAAAGGGGAAAAGAGGATGTGAAAGAAGGATTTAGAAAGGAATAAAATAATGACGGAATAATCGTTTTAGTGACATAGATAACAATATGGAAGGCGAAGTGATTATTTGAGGATGTATCTCGTAAAACACTATGTGTGTTAAAGAGAGAGAGAGAGAGAGAGAGAGAGAGAGAGAGAGAGAGAGAGAGAGAGAGAGAGGGGTACTAATATGAAGTAAGGTAATAAAAACTAATCTACGTGATTAAATCAGTAACCTTAGGCATCCCATAATTATATTATGGAATGAATTCTGAAAGAATTATTACTTACTTGAATTAGAAAATACCTACACACATCGGAAAATGACGAAGCAGATTTTTATATTATTAAATAAATTCCCTCTCCCTCTCTATATACGGTACATATATATAATATATAGTATATATATGTATGTACGTGTATATGTATATATGTATGTATACATACATATATATATATATATATATATATATATATATATATACAAAAGAGAGAGAGAGAGAGAGAGAGAGAGAGAGAGAGAGAGAGAGAGAGAGAGAGAGAGAGAGAGAGAGAGAGAAGAGAAAGCAGGCAAGATAAGTTCACGAAGATCAGGATTCCGGCTGGAACGGAAAACAACCCCTTCCCCCCCCAACTCTCTCTCTCTCTCTCTCTCTCTCTCTCTCTCTCTCTCTCTCTCTCTCTCTCTCTCTCTCTCTCTCGTGTTGCTCTTTTTGTCATCTAATCCTGAGGTGTTTTCCCGGACAGCACCAAGACTTTTTTCTTTATGTCTCGGGAGGCTTATGGCTCGTTTTTTTTTTTTTTTT
>JANJGK010000003.1:75693753-75700691 GCA_039081455.1 Macrobrachium rosenbergii | reverse complement strand
GACGGTTTTTTATCTGTTCATAGACACTATCTCCGACGGTTTTTATCTGTTCATAGACACTATCTCCGACGGTTTTTATTTGTTCATAGACACTATCTCCGACGGTTTTTACTTGTTCATAGACACTATCTCCGACGGTTTTTATTTGTTCATAGACACTATCTCCGACGGTTTTTATCTGTTCATAGACACTATCTCCGACGGTTTTTATCTGTTCATAGACACTATCTCCGACGGTTTTTATCTGTTCATAGACACTATCTCCGACGTTTTTATCTGTTCATAGACACTATCTCCGACGGTTTTTATTTGTTCATAGACACTATCTCCGACGGTTTTTTACTTGTTCATAGACACTATCTCCGACGGTTTTTATCTGTTCATAGACACTATCTCCGACGGTTTTTATCTGTTCATAGACACTATCTCGACGGTTTTTATCTGTTCATAGACACTATCTCCGACGGTTTTTATCTGTTCATAGACACTATCTCCGACGGTTTTTATTTGTTCATAGACACTATCTCCGACGGTTTTTACTTGTTCATAGACACTATCTCCGACGGTTTTTATCTGTTCATAGACACTATCTCCGACGGTTTTTATTTGTTCATAGACACTATCTCCGACGGTTTTTACTTGTTCATAGACACTATCTCCGACGGTTTTTATTTGTTCATAGACACTATCTCCGACGGTTTTTATTTGTTCATAGACACTATCTCCGACGGTTTTTATTTGTTCATAGACACTATCTCCGACGGTTTTTATTTGTTCATAGACACTATCTCCGACGGTTTTCAAGGCAGACCGCTCAATTCTGTTTCATTTTGCAGCTGATTACATATTCTACAGTATAAGTAATCTTTTTTTTTTTGACGTTCGGATGCGCCATCAATAAGCGAAGGACTTGAATTTGGATGACGTTCATACACGTTATTTGTAAGCAAAGGACTTAAATATACGTCACCGGAAGCAAAGGACTTAAATATACGTCACCGGTACGCGAAGGACTTAAATATACGTCACCGGAAGCAAAAGACCTTAAATATACGTCATCGGTAAGCGAAGGACTTAAACATACGTCATCGGTAAGCGAAGGACTTAATCATACGTCATCGGTAAGTGAAGGACTTAAATATAAGTCATCGGTAAGCGAAGGACTTAAACATACGTCATCGGTAAGAGAAGGACTTAAATATAGGTCATCGGTAAGTGAAGGACTTAAATATAAGTCATCGGTAAGCGAAGGACTTAAACATACGTCATCGGTAAGCGAAGGACTTAAATATATGTCATCAGTAATCGAAGGACTTAAATATACGTCATCGGTAAGCGAAGGACTTAAATATACGTCATCAGTAAGCGAAGGACTTAAATATGCGTCATCGGTATAAGCGAAGGAATTAAACATACGTCATCGATAAGCGAAGGACTTAAATATGCGTCATCGGTAAGCGAAGGACTTAAATATATGTCATCGGGCGGTAAGCGAAGCCCTTAAATACACGTCATCGATAAGCGAAGGACTTGAATATACGTCATTGGGAATCGACTTTATATCTGCTTCCTTTCCAAATAACCTATCAAACAGTCGTTCCAATAATGAGTCATTCCAGAGAGAAAAATACTCTAATGAATGACCTTGCCATTTATATCTCTAATACACACTGAATAGACGAAACTGATATGATTAATATTGAAACTGGATTTCAATGGCTTACTCTATATTCATTTGGAACATTCCAGTCTATTGTGGTGGGGAGGGGGTGGGAATATTAACATTATTATTATTGAAGTTCCAAATGGATACATAAGGCCTATTTAGTCATTTCAGCTGGTTACCAATGTTATTTCGGCGAATTCCCTTTTTTATCTTTATAGCGTTTAGTGTGATAGATTCTGATACGAATTAAAATACATGGCTTACCTTTCTATGCATATATATATATATATATATATATATATATATATATATATATATATATATATATATATATATATATATATATGTATATATATATTATATTTATATACATATACATATGTATATATATATGTATGTATGTATATATATATATATATATATATATATATATATGTGTGTGTGTGTGTGTGTGTGTGTGTGTGTGTGTGTGTGTGTGTGTGTGGCTGAATGTAGGGGTAATATCCTACCCATACCGTCGAGACAGAGATGTGGATTTGGCATAATACAGTAATGGAAAGCAGAGGCAATAAAGTGATAATAATCAACCAAGGGCCCGCTTTGCACTGTATTCATAAATGTTTTGGAGAGTTCATAAGGTACAATGATCAGGGATCCTAATATGACTGATGACTAATTCCTGTATTCTAGGTCCCGTTTGTAACGCTTCATAATTATTGTCTGTTAGTTAATGAAACTTAGTCGTGTATATAAAATGTTTTGTGTTATTTATTTGACGAACTGGCAACACTTCTCTCTGAACCTATTAAAGGAATCAAATTAGTCGAAAGTAAGTACTTTACATTGCAACATTCGTTGGAATTTTAAAATGACTCAAATCCTAATTACATACCATAAAATACAAGTGAAAAATGCGCCGAAATTTCTTCGGCGCAATCGAGTTTTCTGTAGAGCAGCCACAGTATAATCAAGGCCATCGAAAATAGACCTATCTTTCGGTGGTCTTGGTATAATGCTGTGTGGGCCGCGGCCCATGCAACTTTAATCACGGGCCGATGGTGTCCTACCTATACAGTTGCCAGAAGCACGATTATGGTTAGCTTTAACCTTTAATCAAATAAAACTACTGAGTCTAGAAGGATGCAATTTGGTATGTCTGATGACTGAAGGGTGGATGATCAACTTACCAATTTGCAGCCCTCTAGCCTCAGTAGTTTTTAAGATCTGAGGGCGGACAGAAAAAGTGCAGACAGAAAAAAGTGCGGGCACAACTAAAGTGCGGACGGACAAAAAATAGTCCGCTTTTACAGAAAAGTAAAAAAGGCTTCAGAATATAGCACATATTTTTCTTGATTCGTATAAAGAAATAAGTACCTACACTGAAGTAGGTAGAAAATATGCAGACCAATTGATAAAAAAATATATGAATGAAAAGGAGTATATCATTAAGAAATCAGATTGAGCTGGAATGCCTCGCAATCTTGTTGCACAATACGCGCATTTGACATTATCCCCTCTGGGCCGTATCCTATTCATGGTGGGAACCTTCTCTCTCTCTCTCTCTCTCTCTCTCTCTCTCTCTCTCTCTCTCTCTCTCTCTCTCTCTCTCTCTCTCTCCGAGTATATATCGCGGCTTGCATGCATAATAGCTGAGGGTGAATTATCATAAATGATTTCAGATTGAGACACTGCAGTTTGCATATGCATGTGTTGGTACCTCGTTAATGAATGCAGGTAGATTTTGACGCTAGTTAATGTTTGTCTGATGAGTTTGTGCTTAATTCACGACTGCTTTCAGGGAAACATTGTTTGGCGGTGGTTTTCTGATCGTCAGATGTCTGTGATGAGATTCTTTTTCGTTTAACTTCCTCGAGAATATGGAAAGTAATTATGGATCCGCCACGATCATACTCCACGCTATTACGTGATCGGATGTGCGCGTCGACGATCTCATATTCATGCGATGGCTGATCTCATAAATGATCTCACAAATCGTCTCATAGACGATCTCGTCAACGATCGAATAGATGATCTCATAAATTATCGCATAAACGATCTCATAAATGATCTGATAAATTATCGCATAAACGATCTCATGAACAATCTCATAAATTATCTCATACATGATCTCGTAAACGACCTCAAAATGATCTCGTAAACAACCTCATGAATGATCTCATGAATGATCGCATAAACGATCTCATGAACAGTCTCATAAACGATTTCATAAATGATCTCATGAACGATCTCGTACGATCTCATAAATTATCGCATAAACGATCTCATGAACAGTCTCATAACGATCTCATAAATGATCTCGTGAACGATCTCATAAATGATCTCATGAACGATCTCATAAATTATCGCATAAACGATCTCATGAACAGTCTCATAAACGATCTCATAAATGATCTCATGAACGAGCTCATAAACGATCTCATAAGCGATCGGATAAAAGATCTCATAAATTATCGCATAAACGATCTCAAAAACAGTCTCAAAATGATCTCATAACGATCTATCTCATAAACTATCTCATCAACGATTTCGTAAATTACCACATAAACAATCTCATGAACGATCTCATAAAAGATCTCACAAACGATCCCATAGATGATCTCATAAATAAACTCATAAATCTCATGAATTATCGCAGAAAACGACCTCATATTTTATCTTATCAATTATCTCATCAATTACTGCATAAACGATCTCGTTAACAATCTCATGAACGATCTCATAAACGATCTCGTAACTGATCTCGAGGATGATCTCGTAAACTTTAAGCATCTCATGATTGATCAAAGACGCCTCCCGGATGCCGTAAAGCCGGGTCCACTCCCCCGCCCCCCCCCCCCCCCTCAACCTCCCAAGCACACCCCGGACCCTCTTAATAGGGGACCGGAAGTAATATCCCCAAATCTCTCTCTCTCTCTCTCTCTCTCTCTCTCTCTCTCTCTCTCTCTCTCTCTCTCTCTCTCTCTCTCTCTCTCCTTTGTCGTCGAGTCTGCAATTCGAGATAAACACCGACTGGCCAGTTGGCAATGGTATTAGATTACAATGACGTATATTTGTACTTATCTTGTAGTCTGTTTATTGTTTCTTATTGAATTGAATATACAGTTTACGCCAAAGGCCAAGCACTGGGACCTATGAGGTCATTCAGCGATGAAACGGAAATTGGCAGTAAGAAAGGTGTAACAGGAGGAAAACCTCAAAGCAGTTGCACTATGAATCAATTGTTAGGAGAGCCTGGAAAGGAAGATGGAAGAAACAGAATATGAAAGGAGGTGCGGTAAAAGGAACGAAAGAGGTTGCAGCTAGGGGCCGAAGGCACGCTGCAAAGAACCTTAAGTAATGCCTACAGTGCACCACATCAGGTGCACTGACGGCACTAACCCCCTACGGGAAGAAAAATAATTTTGTTGGGCGGTTTCGCAAATTTGTAGAAGCTATATATATATTACACGTGTCGGCTGAGTTCATTGTGGAATTAATTAGTGAGTTTAATGAAATACATCTGCAAGTAACAGTTGCGTAGGAAATGTTATCATTCAAGAATAAACGGTGCTTGCGTTTATAAGGGATGCAGTAGTATACATGGCCCTGGTTGAATCTGCATGACAGACAATATTTTAGTTGGGAAATAATATTTCATTCAAAGCTGAGGTCTGGGGAGACAACTGCTCATCTTAGAAATGTATTGAATGAAAAAGCGAATTTTTATTAGTCACATTTGCATCTCCAGAGTACACAGTACAGACCAAATCTATATGAAATACGGTCATTGATGAGATTATATGCCCTGACCCTAATTCCACGCTGGCATAAGGTCGACCCGATCTCTACCATGACCCTAAGTCCACGTTGGCATAAGGTCGATTTGATCTCTACCAGCAATCAGCCCTGCTTTGACAGACAGACAGATGGCCGGACAGACAGCTAGAGACACACTTTATTCGACATTAATATGTTATCTTTTTTTTAATGCCTTCCAAGTCGAAACAACCGTGCTTAATTGCACTGTCATTTTCAGATAAAAATGAGTAATTGGACGTTGCAAATTAAGGTAATTTTTTTTCCAGAACGAGGATAACCTTTGTCATATATCCCGACCTTTGCGTGAAGAGGTTTTGCCAATTGGATTCCTTTTATCTGTAATTATTACGTTTTCGGCCATCGTATGGTTTACCCAGTACTGGCCTAGTACCGCCAGTTCACCTCACGTTGTGCACTGTAGGCATTACTTAAGGTTCTTTGCAGCGTCCCTTCGGCCAGTAGCTGCGACCTCTTTCATTCCTTTATGTTATCTTTCTTCCATCGTACTTTCCACCTCTCTCCTAACAATTATTTAGCAGTTCAACTGCTAGGTTTTCCTCCTGTTACACATTTTAAAACTTTTTACTCTCAATTTCCCTTGCAGCGCTGAATGACCTCATAGGACCCAGAGCTTGGCTTTTGGCCTGAAATTTTATATTCATATTACCATAACATGCTTACTGTATTAAAAGGACGAGCATATCAAAGAGTCACATTTTCAGATGGATTAGCAAACCTCAAGGAGTCTTCACAGTTTCATCATAAGAAAATACGGGACTTTATTTAACTTTGCTTTATCTCTGTCTGTCTGTTTCACCCTCAGGCATTCGTTAATTCGTGGTTTTCTGCCTTTTAGTTTTCTGTAAAAGAAAACTATTGTGCCGGCTTCGTCTGTCCGTCCGCACTTTTTCTGTCCGCCCTCAGATCTTAAACACTACTGAAGCTAGAGGGCTGCAAATTGGTATGTTGATCATCCACCCTCCAATCATCAAACATACCAAATTGCAGGCCCTCTAGCCTCAGTAATTTTTATTTTATTTAAGGTGAAAGTTTGCCATAATCATGCTTCTGGCAACGATACAGGATAGGCCACCACCGGCAGTGGTTAAAGTTTCATGGACCGCGGCTCATACAGCATTATACCGAGACCATGGAAAGATTATACGATGTACAGAAAACTCGATTGCGCCGAAGAAGCTTCGACACATTTTTTTTACTTGTTTCTTTTTAAAACAAAGTTCGACGGGGGGGGGGGGGGGGGCACTAAATGTATTCATCATTCTCGCGGCCTTTTTGAACTGGAAGTGGAAAAAAAGTTAAGTATACTTTAGTTTACCCAGACCATTGGGCTGATTAACAGCTCTCCCAGGGCTGGCCCGAAGGATTAGATTTATTTTACGTGGCTAAGAACCAATTGGTTACCTAGCAACGGGACCTACAGCTTATTGTGGAA
>JANJGK010000003.1:75686253-75688753 GCA_039081455.1 Macrobrachium rosenbergii | reverse complement strand
GATGAAAACAATATTCTTTTGCTTAATTCGTGATACACGAGAGGATCTTTGAAAAAAAAAAAGTATCATGAAAACAAAATTCTTTTGCTTAATTCGTGAAACACGAGAGAGGATCTTTAAAAAAAAAAGTATCATGAAAGCAAAATTCTTTTGTTTAATTCGTGATACACGAGAGGAGATGTTTTGAAAAGAAAAATATCATGAAAACAATATTCTTTTGCTTAATTCGTGAGACACGACAGAGGAGCTTTGAAAAAAAATATCGTGGAAGAAAACATTCTTTTGCTTAATTCGTGAGACACGAGAGAGGATCTTTGAAAAAAAAATCATGAAACAATATTTTTTTTCGCTTAATTCGTGACACACGACAAAGTATCTTTATAAAAAAATCACGAAAACATTTTTCTTTTGCTTAATTCGTGAGATACGAGAGGAGATGTTTTTGAAAAAAAAAAAAAGGGTTATTATGAAAACAATATCTTCATTTTAGTCGTAGGCATTCTCTTGAAAGGCCATCTTGGAAATTTCGTTATTGAAGCATTGTTTGACTAAAATAAATCATATGTGAATTTGTATATAAAAGATTATTATAATCGAATATCTAGTTTCTATATCGGAACAATCTGAAATATATATTGCAGTTATTGCCTTTATTAATGTTCGATAAAAACATACAAGCTTATAAGAATTTCTGAAGCTGTTTGTCGCTGTGCACAAGCAATTGCAATGCAAAGGTCAGCTTGTTTGTATCATTTGCGTAAATATTCTGCTTGTTTTATTATTTCAGATGACCTGATGTAAAGCGAATATAATTACGCACGGAAGGGAAAAACGAAATGATAATATATAATTAAGAGTAATTTCCTGGAAACTGAACATCTACAGAACCAGGATCTACCTAGGCCAGTGGTTCTTAACGTTTTTATTACCACGCCCCCTCTAAGAGTTGGTCCTTCCCTCCACGCCCCCTCCCACCCCAACCTTTGCATCTATGAGCAAAATTCCCTCCCAGATATAAAGGAAAATAATAAAAAAGAAAGAGAAAGAGAAGGGGTGTTTTTATTCTTTAGGGAATGAATTAGTGAGATACTTGACACTGCTTCTTAGCGACTCTTGTTAAGAGAATAACGGCTATTATTTAAGATTTTTAAATTTTTCCCTAGGGCTCGCGCCCCCCTTAGAAATTGCTGACGCTCCCCCCCCCCTGGTTAAGAATCACTAATCTAGGTTTATACAATTTCGAAACACGAAAATTAGTCCACAAAGACCGGGAATATTGTGTTAATAATAAAACTTGTCTACCTGAAGTACTTAATAAGCATCATGACAATGTCGAATAGTGCTTTTAGACGATATTGGTATTAATTTTAGTAACCAGTTTCGAATAATATGCTCAATTTACCTTGGGTTAAAGTTGCGAGATTCCTGATGCTAAAGTAGAAAAATCAAGCTAACTAAATGGAGCTACGGCAGTAAGACAATTTAATGAATACTTAATATTCATTTTTTAATGCATTAACTTAATATGCATTTAAGTTGTCTGAAAAAAAAACTATCGCGCCGGCTTTGTCTGTCTGTCAGCACTTTTTCTGTCCGCCCTCAGATCTTAAAAACTACTGAGACTAGAGGGCTGCAAATTCGTATGTTGATCACCCACCCTCCATTCATCAAACATACCAAATTGCATCCCTCTAGCCTCGGTAGTTTTTATTTCTTAAGGTTAAAGTTAGCTATAATTGTGCGTCTGGCAACGATATAGGCCATGCCACCACCGGGCCGCGGCTAAAGTTTCACGGGTCGTGGGTCACACAGCATTATACTGAGACCACCGAAAGATAGATCTATTTTGGGTGGCCTTGATTATGCGATGTACAGAAAAACTCGATTCATTTCACACGAAACGCATTAACCTGCTTGACAGCGGCAAAGCAGGTGACGTTCAGTTCTAAACAAGGCACCGAACTCGGAGTACAACAAACCCTAAATTCACCTCTACAGAACTTTGAGCAGAGAAAACTTAGGGACACGTTACTCAAGTTGTTTTAGAGTACGAAGCTATAAATCCGGAATAATGGATGGTTGCGTCCGATAACGCCTACCTCAAAAGACCGTCTTCATTTCAGCAATGAATTTGGTAATAATCTGCCGTTTGTCCGTACTCAGTTCCCGAATGAGTTCAAGGCCCCAGAAGGCTTTCGGAGGGAGTCTGGATAAATTAGTGCATAATTCGATTCTATTCCTCGAAGCTCGAAAGTTCCAGCGAATATGCTGCGCTTTACTACCGTAAAGCAATACTCCTTGTATTTCTATTTTATAGTTTACTTATATATTTATTTTCTATTTACTTATTAATTCATTTTCGCTTTTCTAAAAACTGATCTCTTCTTTCTATATTTCCTACTACTTTCTGTCACTTCTTTCAAATGAACACCATAATATTCTTTGGAAGCTTGAATTTCAAGTCAATGGCCCCTTTGGTGGGCTTGCGACATATGAATAG
>JANJGK010000003.1:75658753-75683753 GCA_039081455.1 Macrobrachium rosenbergii | reverse complement strand
ACTGTTATTAAACACTCTACAGAAAACACTGGGATAATCCACTGACAAATGCATTCACTAATAATAATAATAATAATAATAATAATAATAATAATTTCGTTCTTTCAAAGCAGACTGTTATTAAACACTCTGTAGAAGACACTGGGATAATCCATTGACAAATGCAGTCACTAATAATAATAATAATAATAATAATAATAATAATAATAATAATAATTTCGTTCTAACAACCCATCCTGTTACTAAACACTCGTTGGAAGACACTGGGGTAATCCAGTGACAAATGCATTCACTAGTAATAATAATAATAATAATAATAATAATAATAATAATAATAATACGCTTTCTATCAAAGCCTATTCCTTTAACACTAGTTCAAAGATTCAGGATGAACGCGACTTTGTCCGCCGACAGAAAGAAAAAGTCTACGGATAACAAACGCCTTCTTTCAGCGAATTAGCCAGACCTGAAAAAACTCGGATTATCCCTACACAGTCCGTGAGCTATTTTACTCCCCTCGTAAATACGATGCGGATGATAATGCGCATTGTATGGGCGTGATATTTACGCCTGGTAACGATCCCCTTTTCCGAAAATAACTCTAAGGGGATAAGATCTCTCTCCCGTGAGTAACAGGCGCCCAGAATCGCGCTTTATTCGACAATGTCTGGCCATAAGTTCTTCCTCCAGGGGAGATAGTGGAACCCATGTAGTGTACTGCGTTAGAGGCTTGATTTAGCTGAATGTTGGGAAAATTGCTGTCATTCCTTATAGCGATCGGATGGGAATGAGTGGAACTACAGTGGATTTTCGTGATCAAGTTGGCAACGTAAACTCGTTCTAAGAACAGGAATATAGAGTATAACCCTTTGTTGGCCGAGTCGGTTGAGCTTCAGACTGTCACACGATGGGCCGGAGTTCAATTCCCGCGGCAGGCTGATGAAGAGTTAGAGGAATTTATTTCTGGTGATAGAAATTCATTTCTCCCTATAATGTGGTTCGGATTCCGCAATAAGCTGCAGGTCCCGTTGCTAAGTAACCAATTGGTTCTTAGCCACGTAAAATAAGTCTAATCCTTCGGGCCAGCCCTAGGAGAGTTGTTAATCAGCTCAGTGGTCTAGTAAAACTAAGGTATACTTAGGTCAAAGGCCAAGCGCTGGGACCTACGAGGTCATTCAGCGCTGGAAGGGAAACTGTGAGTAGGTAGGTTTGGAAGGTGTAACGGGAAGATAACCTCAAAGCAGTTGCACCATGAAATAATTGTTAGGAGAGGGTGGATAGCAAGATAGAAGAAAGATAATATGAACGGAGGTACAGTAAAAGGAATGAAAGAGGTTGGAGCTAAACCTCGTTCAGGTACCTGGGTGCAGGTTCGAATCCTGCTACCGGACATCAGAATGACTCAGTATTCTTGCACTTAGATCTAAGGCTTTGTAGTGACAAGCGTATCCAAAAAAAGTGCGAAGAATTCGAGAAGTTAAGAGAGTATTGTGCTTATTATAATTAAATACGTTTCTGATCATAAGTGACTAGTGGATTCTATAAATAGATGAATATTTTTTTTATCAATTTCTAAAATGTGTTCGTTCAGTCCAATATAGTTTTCTGTAAAAGAAAATATTGTGCAGGATTTGTCTGTCTGTCCGCACTTTATTCTGTCCGCCCTCAGATCTTACAAACTACTAAGACTAGAGGGCTGCAAATTGGTATGTCGATCATCCACCCTCCAATCATCAAATATACTAAACTGCAGCCAACAAACCTCAGTAGTTTTTATTTCATTCAAGGTTAAAGTTAGCCATAATCGTGCTTCCGACAACGATATAGGATAAGCCACCACCGGCCCGTGGTTAAAGTTTCATGGGCCGCAGCTCATACACAATTATACCGAGACCACCGAAAGATAGATCTATTTTCGGTGGCCTTGATTATACGCTGTACCGGCTGTACAGAAAACTCGGCTGCGCCGAAGAAACTTCGTCGCATTTTTTTACACGTTTAACTCTTTTTCCAATTATCTAACATGGCGGAAATAATTTGTAGCATCTACGTAATTAGCATCGTCATTTACATCACGATAATGATAATGAATAAATTAGTATTACACGTAAAGGCATTACACTGTAAGGAACTCTATCATATTTTCGTAAGCTTCTTACCTTTGAAAAATGGAGTAAAACATATCATTGCTGTTTACGTGGATGCCATTTCTCTAGTCTAACATCACACTCCAAAGGCTCTTTTAAATAGTTAGTATATTTTGTGACAACCCATATAATTTGCACTGCTGCCTAATTTTTCCCAGCAACTCCGGTATATAAATATAAAAAAAAATATTTATACGAGTAGAGACGATCGCATCTATAACTATTTCCCATTACCTTCCGTTACTTCTTTCTGATGAAACACCATAAAATTCTTTGGCAGCTTGAATTTCAAGTCAATGGCCCCTGTGTTGGTCTTCTTCCATATGAATAGGGTTCATCTTCTGAATAATAATAATAAGAAACACCAGCTAGCTTGCAGTAATAAGTGGTACGAACACCAGCCTGAGCGAGTGATAGAAAACGACCAGGCAAAGATCCTCTGGGACTGTGGTATCAGAACAGATAGGGTGATACGTTCCAACAGACCAGACGTGACGTTGATTGGCAAAATCAAGAGGAAAACATCACTCGTTGATGTGGCAATACCATGGGACACCAGAAGAGATGAGAAAGAAAGAGAAAAAATAGATATGCATCAAGACACGAAAATCGAAATAAGAAGGATATGGGATATGGCCGTGGAAATTGTACGCATAATCATAGGAACACTCGGCGCGATCCCGAGATCCCTGAGAAGGAATCTGGAAAAACTAGATGCCGAAGTAGCTCCAGGACTCATGCAGAAGAGTGTGCTACTAGAAACTGCGCACATAGTGAGAAAAGTGATGGACTCCTAAGGAGGCAGGATGCAACCCGGAACCCCCCCCCCCCACACTATAAAAACCACCCAGTCGAATAGGATGACTGTGATAGACAAAAAAGAAAAAAAAACAATAATAATAATAATAAAAAAATAATAATAATATGCGACTGTTTGTTATTACTTTGCCATCTCGTATAAAAGGAAAGGGAAAATAAGAATAATTATACTTACTCTCATTTTACCTTTTCTCTTTATACGAGATAGTAAAGTAACGTCATGCAGACCCATAAAGGGAGAGAGATAAAACAGGGAATATCAGATAAAGACAAGATTATATAGCTGTGTCTAGAAATTATTATTCTTATTTTCCCGTTCCCTTCGTACGAGATGGCAAAGCAGTAACAAGCAATCGCATATTATTATTATTATTATTATTATCATTATTATTATTATTATTATTATCTATCACAGTCATCCTATTCGACTGGGTGGTTTTTATAGCGTGGGGTTCAGGGTTGCATCCTGCCTCCTTAGGAGTCCATCGCTTTTCTCACTATGTGCGCTGTTTCAAGTAGCACACTCTTCTGCATGAGTCCTGAAGCTGCTTCGGCATCTAGTTTTTCCAGATTCCCTTTCAGGGATCTTGGGATCGTGCCTAGTGTTCCTATGATTGTGGGTACAATTTCCACTGGCATATTCCATATCCTTCTTATTTCGATTTTCAGGTCTTGATACTTATCAATTTTTTCTCTTTCTTCTCATCTACTCTAGTGTCTCATGGTATTATTATTATTATTATTATTATTATCATTATTATTATTATTATTATTACTTTGCTGTGTCCAGAGTTGCTGAACAGATCAGCACTAGCATCAAAGAACAATGAGCTATGTTAAGAACGAACTTTTTGGAATGGGTGAGAACGAAAGGGAGAAACTTTCTTGAAGACTAGAATCATCTGCATAAGAATGGCTAAGAAAAGAGGGCTCGTGAATAATGCATTTTTTCTCTCTTTTTCTTTTTATTCCTTTTCTTTTTCATACGTTCAGGAACATGTGCACAAACTGACTCACCGGATGTGTATTGTCAAGAGAAATAACTGGAAATTCAAATTTATTGTTTCATATATAATTATACATCGCGGGCGCCTTTTGATTAAAACGGATGAAACAACTGTACATTAATTTTGTAGATAATATTTGCATCTAACTAATTTGTATTCATAAGCACCAATGGATACTGAATGCTGAATTTTTTTTTTTTTAGAAATTTCATTATGCCATTAAGTTTTTTTTAATTTTTTTAAATATTACCCCAAATGTGACGTTTGACAGATAGTTTTTTAAGCTTGAGAAAATGATATAGAATCACATACATAAATATTCCAGTGTCTATATAAAGCTTTCCTTGATAACAAAAAAGTCGTGATGAATTTACTGATCAATTTCAATATGCCACTAAGTTGTTCTGGAATAAAATTTTTAATAATTGCCCCAAACATGACTTTTGATAGATTCGTATTTAAACCTGAATATCTCAACTCAGGGACTTACGAAAATGATATAGAACCACATAAAAAAATTATAATGTCGATATAACACGTCCTCTTATAATGAAAGTAGCTTTAACATCGCTTTAAGGGGCAGTTCAATAACAATGTACTTTCCCCAATCGGTCACATAACTTGCGATCCACTCAGCATATTGGACCTGTCCAATCGTCCCTTAGTGCTAAGATCATTAGCTGGTTGCAGAGAATCTATGAAGCGTGAAGCATTTTAGGTAATCGATAGGATGATTCTGATAGATTTTTTTTTTATTTCTAATTCTTCTACTAGTAGCTCAATGGATACCAAATAGCACAGTTATAGTTATTTTAAGAAAAAACGTCTTCAATTTCTTCTTTTGTATGTACACACACACACACACACACACATATATATATATATATATATATATATATATATATATATATATATATATATATTATATAAACATATATATATAATATAATTTTATATATACTGTATATATATATATATATATATATATATATATATATATATAAATAAATATGTATATATATATATATATATATATATATATATATATATATATATATATATATATATATATATATATATATATATATATAATTTGAAATTTCGACACATAAGCTATGACCCAAGGGCTGTAATTATTAAAATCATAAATAACATAGACACTTTACTGGTAAACTAAATTCTGGGGCCTCAGGAAACATATCTAATCAGCTTCAAATTTAATTTTCCACCACAAACCGACCAAACATAAATAAATCACTCGTTCTCGTAATATTACGAGGCAATAGTTGAATGAAGTTATTTCATTTTCTGTATAAAAAAGGGGCTTTTATTGTTACTATCTTTTGATCTCTGATGTATCATGAAAAACCAGAAATAATCGCGATATCATGAGTAAATGTTCTTTTGAGAATATTCGACACTTTCTAAATAATAAGAGGGTTCGACACTCTTCCTTTCAAGAGTGAATGATTTAACTAGAAGTGGAAAAACAGGAAAAAACGTAGAATTTAGGACGAATTACTGGGAAATAATAATAATAATAATAATAATAATAATAATAATAATAATAATAATAATAATAAATAATAAAAAATAATAATAATAATAATAATAATAATAATAATAATAATAAAATAGTAATAATAATAATAATAAAATAATAATAATAATAATAATAATAATAATAATAATAATAAATAATAAAAATAATAATAATAATAATAATAATAATAATAATAATAATAAATAAAATAATAAAATAAAAATAAAAATAATAATAAAATAATAATAATAATAATAATAATAATAATAATAAAATAAAAATAATAGTAATAATAAAATAAAATAAAATAATAATAATAATAATAAATAAAATAATAAAATAAAAATAAAAATAAAAATAATAATAATAACAACAACAACAACAACAATAATAATAATAATAATAATAATAATAATAATAATAATAATAATAATAATAACACAGAGGATAAAATAAAAGGACAAAGAATTTCCGTTCCTCCCAAAACATATTCTATTTATTTCAGACCCTCTGATTGATACGCACATAAAACTCCCAAGACGATTTGAAAGATAAAACATAATTCTATCAAAATATTAAACAATACTTTGATAACGCTGCTTCGGTTGGAAATTGATAATAAGAAAGGTTTCTGATAAGAGTTTCTTCAGAACGGCAACTTGCAGAGAACACTGACACGTTTTGAATGAGCTCCATGAATTATTTTACATATTTCAGTGATAAACAACTCCCGCTCGACGCCAAATAAATATGGGAAACGCATCTGTGAGAGAAATGCTGAATGGGTGTGCTAGATAAGAGGTGACTTATAATAACTGTATATGCATACGTACATACCTATATATATATATATATATATATATATATATATATATATATATATATATATATATATATATATATATATATATATATATATATATATATGTTATACATACATACACACACACACATATATATATGTATGTATATATATATATATATATATATATATATATATATATATATATATATATATATATATATATATATGAATTAATTCCTACAGACAAAACCTGCCTTATACACCAGTATTTGCAATGAAGTCTCATTGACTGCCAAGTTTTATATATTGCAATGCACCCACGCAAAGATGCATATATAGAAATTATACACAAAAACAAACAAAGCTTCAAATTATACAAACGTACACAAATATCTCAGGACACATAATTTTCAAAGCTCCAGTCGCTGACTTATGTTTACCAATGACATTTACAAGACAGTGTAAATATTCGGAGAGAGGTGTAAATAGGAAATATATACCGTAAACCAGTTTTCCGGAACCGTACGTTCTATCAAGATATTAACCTGTGCACATGAGTTATCAGTTAATGGAATCGTGTCAGTGGGCGGCTGGCGTTTACCGAACGGGCGAATGCCCAAAATAAATCATGGCGGAAGTTCGCCTCGCCCATGTTTGGTTGTTTGTTTAAGGAGTCATTTGATTTTTTTTTTTTTTTTAGTTTTCTGTAAAAGAAAACTATTGCGCAGGCTTTGTCTGTCCGTCCATACTTTTTACTGTCCGCACTTTTTCTGTCCGCCCTCATATCTTAAAAACTACTAAGGCTAGAGAGCTGCAAATTGGTATGTTGATCATGCACCCTCCAATCATCAAACATACCAAATTGCAGCCCTCTAGCCTCAGTAATTTTTATTTTATTTAGGGTTAAAGTTAGCCATAATCATGCTTCCGGCAACGATTTAAGATAGGCCACAGCCGGCCGGTGGTTAAAGTTTCACGGGCCGCGGCTCATACAGCATTATACCGAGGCCAAAGAAAGATAGATCTATTTTCGGTGGCCTTGATTTTACGCTTTACAGAAAACTTGATTGCTTTGAAGAAACTTGGGGGCATTTTTTACTTGTTTTATTTTATTTCGAAAAAACAGAACTTCCTCTCTCTCTCTCTCTCTCTCTCTCTCTCTCTCTCTCTCGCTGGTAACTTTATGCCCATTCAAGCGATGGTATCCGGAACAAAAAATGAATAGGGGAAAAGATTTTAGTTATTAAGTGAAACAATGAAAAAAAAAATTGTAAACACGGAGGAAAAATGTCGGATATTGTCATACCCACAAAAATGTATTTTTCAAATCCAGGCTTTATTGATATCTATAAAAAAAGTGAAGGGAAATAAAAAGGTTCCCTCCAAAAATTGTCAGCAAATAGAGTGAGAGCCTTAAAAAATTGAGCCTAACAGATTTAAAATGAATGAAGTCAGTATGGGAGATAATTGTTTTTAAAGATGTCTTTAAGTTGATTTTTTTTTTCTGTTATTGTAATTATTGTGGATGTGAAGTTTTTTTTTTTTTGTAATTTATCGAACTTCATTTTAATGGAGTGATGTTTTGTCATTATGGGACATTATAACACTCACTTCTTGAAATGCAAATATACATTGTTTTATACTCGTTATTATTATTATTATTATTATTATTATTATTATTATTATTATTATTATTATTATTATTATTATTATTATTATTATTATCTATTCTTGAAGTGGGAATATGCATTTTTTTATCCTTTATCTATTTTATTTATTTATTTATTTATTTATTTATTTATTTATTTATTATTATTATTATTATTATTATTATTACTGTCATTATTATTAGTTTTATTATTATTATATATTATTACTTACATTATTATTGTTATTATTATTAGTATTCTTAAAAAACAAAAAATTTTAGTTACCTGAGATCTTTATTGTAATAAATTTGATTGACTCTAGAATTTATATTGGAAACTATTTTTTAGGATATTAGAATATTGAATTTTCAAAAAAATTTTGTTAGAGCACAGCGCAAATTTTCTCAAACACGTCTACTTAAAGGCAAAATATATCATTACCCTTACATTATTTATATCGTTGCTTACCCTTCACAAACAGGTGATCACTGCATTTTAGTCAAAGCATCTAGGTACAATGAAGCATATCTATGCAAAATAGATGGTCATACGAAATTTTCAGATAAATACGTACCACTTTTTATCCGGAAGGTACTCTATTATTTCTTTTTATTTAAGTCACCCTTTCAAAAAATCATCACATGGCACCTGAGTCGATGTTAATGACATGCACAGGTGAGCTGAGCTATTGGAAATTGGTACTGACAGCAAGAGTCATGTCACGTTAATGTTTGTGTTGACTGAGTAGGTGTGTGGAGCGAACAGGGATAATGAAAATTATTAGATATAATATGTTTTACATGCACACATTCATACACACACATATACACACGCATATATATATACATATATTATATATGTATTATATATATAATATATACAGTATATATATATATATATATATATGTATATATATATATATAAAATTAATGCAATTGACTTTACTGATACTATCCAAATTATGTTCATATTTGATATGCAGTTCCCAATACAAATACCCTGAGCGTTCAAAACCTATTCCTTTAATAAACTTTGTTTATAAAGGAAACAGATCTGGGCCGCTTCCATCTATACGCTGGCCTGTCCGATTTGATTTTATTGCTATCCTTAAATTTCCTTTTATATATATTTAAATCATTTCACGGTGTAAAAGTGTAGGAGGGTATGCACTTGGTGACAGTTGGTTTATATTAAGGTGGCTTAAACCAGCACATTATACGATGATCCGAAAAAATTTTAGAAGTGTATTTTTACATCGGCCAATTTCAACTTCCCATCCATCCCCCCCCCAACAAAAAAAAAGAGGGTAAAACAATAAAAAAAAAAGGACAAAAAGGCTGAACTATCAAAAGCAATAAAGCGAGACGAAACACACACAGAGAGAGAGAGAGAGAGAGAGAGAGAGAGAGAGAGAGAGAGAGAGAGAGAGAGAGAGAGAGAGAGCAAAAAAATGGCCCCGAAACCTTGTTCTTCAATTATTTCATCATCGTTCGAGGTTTTCTTCCTCTCGTGACCTCTGTAACCCGTTATTTAATCATTCGTCCTTCCCATGCTGGCCAAAACGGTTTTGTACTCTCTTTTTTATCTTTTATTTTCCTGAATTAGTTCCGTTTTGTACCTTTCATTCGTGTGGGGTTGGTTGATTTGAGGCAGTCTGTTCAACTACTGGGTGTTCACACTGCAAAATGGTCTGAATGACAATCAGGATGTATGCTGTATGTGAGAGAGAATATTGTGTGTGTATGTGTGTGTATGTATATGTATATATATACATACATATATATATATATATATATATATATATATATATATATATATATATATATATATATATATATATATATATATATATATATATATATATATATATATATATATAAATTTGCATATGCAAACTTAGAACTCTACAGAGCTTTCTAGGTAACCCTCTGTAATCTAGTATATCATTCTCCAGCGTTTCATTACTTCAATAAAAAAAAAATGAGAGAAAAATGCTGGACGATTTTCCAGGAGACTTAAAAATGACATTTCTCAAATGAAATACGGATAACCTTTGAATATTTTTTAAAGTAATTGCACTATGTATTTTTGTTGTCAGTTGTGACAAAAAAAAAAAAGTTTAATTTCTTTGGTTGTAAGTATTTCATAGGCTACAAATATTCTGATCAAAACTGTCGGACGGAATAAAAGAGTTTTATTCTACCAATTTAGGTCTAACTAAGATATATAATGTGTAAAAAATATAGAAAAATAAAATAAGTTATAAAGGCGCCGAAGTTCCTTCGGCGCAATCGAGTTTTCCGTACAGCGTATAATCAAGGCCACCGAAAATAGATCTATCTTTCGGTGGTCTCGGTATAATGCTGTATGGGCCGCGGCCCATGAAACTTTAACCACGGCCCGATGGAGGCCTATAATATAGCGTTGCCAGAAGCACGGTTATGGCTAACTTTAACATTAATCAAATAAAAACTACTGAGGCTAGAAGGCTGTAATTTGGTATGTTTGATGACTGGAGGGTGGATGATCAACATACCAATTTGCAGCCCTCTAGCCTAAGTAGTTTTTAAGATCTGAGGGCGGACAGAAAAAGTGCGGACAGACAAAAGTGCGGAGAGGAAAAAGTGAGGAGCGAAAAAAGTGCGAACGGACAGACAAAGCCGGCGCATAGTTTTCCTTTCAGAAAACTAAAACATACAAATGGTTTCGATTTAGAGACCACTGCACAGCACCGACCACGATTTGACACATTGCAGTCGTGCAATACATATTCTCTACATATTCTTGCAAAGGCTTTGCAATATCCATAAAGAAGTTTTTACGACGCTGTTTCTCACGGAGACACGAGAAGTTCCATGTACGTGCCATTGCATTTTCCTCGGAAGTACGACACTTTGGCTGCACGTAAGGGAGACCTTATTTGCACTAAGAGAGAACGTTCTTTGGTGATGCTGTACGGAAGACGACGAAAATGGAAGTAACAAAGGCGTGCTTTGCACGAGCGAGTACGTAGCTCATTGTATTAAGTATATAATCGTTCTGTCCACTGAACACAATCATAAGTGATGGTTCTAAACTTAGTGACTGGATTTAATATTATCACGCAAATTAAACAAGTAAAAAATGCGCCGAAGTTTCTTAGGCGCAATCGATTTTTCTGTACAGCGTATAACCAAGGCCACCGAAAATAAATCTTTCGGTGGTCTCGGTATAATGCTGTATGAGCCGCTACCCATAAAACTTTAACACGGGCCGGTGGTGGCCTATCCTATATCGTTGCCAGAACACGATTATGGCTAACTTTAAACTTGAATAAATAAAAAAAAAAAAAAACTACTGAGGCTAAAAGGCTGCAATTTGGTATGTTTGATGATTGAAGGGTGGATGATCAACATACAAATTTGCAGCCCTCTAGCCCCAGTAGTTTTTAAGATCTGAGGGCGGACAGAAAAAGAGCGGACAGAGAGCGGACAGAATAAAGTGCGGACGGACAGACAAAGCCGGCACAATAGTTTTCTTTTACAGAAAACTAAAAGGGTGAATTCGGGGGTAATTCTATTTCACTTACTAATATGAAATTTAGGTTTAAAATATATTAGCGAATATGAATCGCCACTGAACCGCTGCCAGTTTAGAAAAAATAAAAAAGTGCAACTCTTATAAAGAGCCAAAGTTATAATGAATGAGGTAGTCTGGTTTGCAAGTGATTCTTATATGCACAGGATTAACAACAAATTCAAATACATGATTCCGAATTTTATAATACCTTCCAAAATGAGTTATTGGCAAATGTTTCAATTTCCACAGATATAAATAATCTTTAGTGTCAACTGTAAAAGAAGACCTGACAATAATTAAAAAAAAAAAAGGCTTTAATTCTTGGTCTTGTATTTTCTCGGACAAAATAAAATTGGGCAAAGTTTGCAGACATCTACAGCAACGTGACATTCTCGACCTTGGAAACTGATGTGCTTACAAAGCACAGATTTGAAAATTATATACCTGCTTCTACAGCATATGCTTCGTATAGGGACTGCTCTGCGTGTCATACAACTCTCTGTTTATCAGCTCGTACCTGGTGAAGATTACCTTGACCTCATTATGTGCCCGAGATCGCAGTTCACCTTTACAAACTCTGCTTGCTAAATTCAATATCTATTATTCAAACTGTTGCGACATACGAGCGTGTATATCGCATTCGTCTGTGACGCAATTTATCACACAAAAAGGACTTCTCTATTTACAAAGTTGAGTATACCTTAGTTTTACCAGACCACTGAGCTGATTAACAGCTCTCCTAGGGCTGGCCCGAAGGATTAGACTTATTTTACGTGGCTAAGAACCAATTGGTTACTTAGTAACGGGACCTACAGCTTATTGTGAAATCCGAACCACATTATAGCGAGAAATGAATTTCTATCACCAGAAATAAATTCCTCTAACTCTTCATCAGCCGGCCGGGGGAATTGAACTCCGGCCCGTCGAGTGACAGTCCGAAGCTCTACCGACTCACCAACTGACATATATGAAGAGAAAAATCTTGTACTGAAAGTAATTATAGCCGAGCATTTCTGGCTGAAAAAAACAAAAAAAACAAAAGCAAGAATCCCAATACTTATTTTTTTTCCGGGGGGGGGGGTTTATGAAGCAAAAAAAGTCTCACCGTCTTTTTGAGAGTTTTATGAAATAGCTTCATCTGTATAAAGAAAGCCGTTACCCACATGAATATTACTGCATTATTGCGCATATTTTCGAACAACTTCCATTTAACATTTTCAATTAATTTTGATTCCATGATGGTGTTGAATATAATTTAACTAGCATTGCCACTAATTAAAAAAAATACTCATAGTAGCACGAGTCTTAAAATGGAGAAGCAAATCCACAGTTATGTATATGTACATATATTTAAAGATAAATCAGCACAGATAGCTTTCGGGAACTTGTTGGGTTCCCCTTTTCCATCTGGGGAACCGAACAAGTTCCCGAAAGCTATCTGTACTGATTTATCTTTAAATACATATACATATACATATACATAACTGTGGATCCGCTTCTCCATTGCCACTAATATCGTCCAACGCTCCACATATTTCTCTCCTATAAATCAAGTTCCTCGTTGGGCGAGTGGGTAGAGCTGTCGGCTAACACTCTGCTAGGCCCGAGTTCGCGTCTCCGGCCGGCCAGTGAAGAATTAGAGGAATTTATTTCTGGTGACAGAAATTCATTTCTCGCTATAATGTGGTTCGGATTCCACAATAAGCTGTAGGTCCTGTTGCTAGGTAACCAGTTGGTTCTTAGCCACGTAAAAAAAAAAAAAAAAAAATCTAATCCTTCGGGCCAGCCCTAGGAGAGCTGTTAACCAGCTCAGTGGTCTGGTTAAACTAAGATATACTTAACTTTTTCTCTCCTATAAATCGAGTTCCATCTTTCTCGTATCTTTATGTATTCCTTAGCATAGATAAATAGTTTCCACTGTCACTGCCTGAGTCTGTCCAGACATTTATACTCTACATACTAAATATTCTTTATAATTATTCGATTATTAATCGAAAACCCCCGCGAAGAGGTTATAATCTTAAATGCATTATTTATATATCCTCCTGAATAAACTTATCTTGTTTGTCTACCATGTTTTAATATTCTAAGGGCTTCCATGGGAAAGATCATTGTTCAGCCTTTCTAGTTTTCTGAAAAGAAAACTATTGTGCCGGCTTTGCCTGTCCGTCCGCACTTTATTCTGTCCGCCCTCAGATCTTAAAAACTACTGAGGCTAGAGGGTTGCAAAGTGGTATGTTGATCATCCACTCTCCAATCATCAAACATACCAAATCGCAGCCCTCTAGCCTCAGTTGTTTTTGTTTTATTCAAGGTTAAAGTTAGCCATAATCGTGCGTCTGGCAACGATATAAGATAGACCATCACCAGGCCGTGGTTAAAGATTCATGGGTCTCGTTTCATACAGCATTATACCGAGACCTCAGAAAGATAGATTTATTTTCGGTGGCCTTGATCATACGCTGTAGCGGCTGTACAGAAAACTCGATCGCGCCAAAGAAACTTCGGCGAATTTTTTACTTGTTTTTTCATCTTCAATAATTTAATGTTCTTTTCAGTAGCAATTAACTTCTTGTCATAATACTTACCTATAGTTAACTGCGTCATATCCTTTGAGCTGTTCTTCACTGATGCCACGCACGAATCTGGAAAAAGAAAAATAAACTTAACAAACAAGAATCAGATGACAAAATACTTTTGCATACCATCAATATAAAAAAAAAATAGCTCAGAAACACCAGTTAATAATTCTGGCTGACGTAAATTCATCGTGATACAAAGATACTTCACCCTCTATGTTTCAAAATGGCAGCATTTATTGCCACAATAAGGCAGCATTTATTGCCATAATAAAGCAGCATCTATTGCCTCAATAAAGCAGCATTTATTGCCACAATAAGGCAGCATTTATTGAAACAACAAGGCACGCATTTATTACCACAACAAGGCAGTGTTCATTTTGACACAAAAAGGAAACATTTATTACCACAATAAGGCAGTATCCATTGCCACGATAAGGCAACATTTGTTGCCTCAAGAAGGCAACATTTATTGCTACAATAAGGCAGTGTTTATTGCCATAACAAAGCAGCATTTATAGCCATAATAAAGCAGCATTTATTGCCACAATAAGGCAGCATTTATTGCCACAATAAGGTAGCATTTATTGCCACAATAAGGCAGCACTTATTACCACAATAAGGTAGCATTCATTGCCACAATATGGCAGCGTTTATTACCTCATTCATTCTCAACTAACAGTTCTGTTCTCTCTGTCATGGCAAGTTCAAAGAAACATCGGATCATCTGGAATTCCTAGAGACAGTTATATTCTCACTTTTTTTAAAGGAATCGCTTACACTATCTATTCCGGATTTTCATTGGTCATTGCTCCATTGATTCCCAGTTAAAAATCCAGCTCTTCTTCAATATTATCGACAGGCTATTTGTGCCATTTTCCGTTAGCTACTGATGCGGTAACATTACTTTCATGGTTGGGACCGGTAATTGAATTTTTTTTATCTCTCCGGATTTTATTTAGGATTTTACGATACTCCTTTTGAAAAATTCAAAGGACTGTTATACAAGACTTAACGAGTATATGGCTCTATAAAAGACTTCGCAAATATGTGGGTCTGTTGTAATCTTTAAAATGATCGTGTCCACAGACAAATTCATCCACTGTCAATTAGACATACTCGCACATTACTACATGATACGCGAGGAATAACTCACTGAAAATTAATTATTAAAGTTTACCAATATCAGTTTGGTAAAGTACCAATACATCGTTACTTCATTATCATTAAAAGTATTTCTTGACACATATGCAAATATTATATAATATCATTATCTTTAGTAGCATAAAAATAAATATAATGACATAAAGGAATAATTAACACGTAATGTTGTTTGTGTGTGTGTGTGTACATATATATACATATATAAATATATATATATATATATATATATATATATATATATATATATATATATATATATATATATATATACATATATATATATAAATATATACATATATATATATATATATATATATATATATATATATATATATATATATATATATATATATATACTGTATATATATACATAATTATACAAACATTAGGTTTTAATTATTTCTTTATGTCATTATATTTATTTTTCATGCTACTAAGGATAATGATTTCATATAATACTTGCATCTACGGCAAGAAATACTTTTAATTACATATATATATATATATATATATGTATGTGTGTGTGTGTGTGTGTGTATGCGCGCGCGCACGCATAAGCGTTTGTGTATGGGGAACATACATGAACATACCTGTACAAGTCTACTCTACGAATTACAAAACTATTTAACAGTTAAAAATAGCCATTTGAAAATAGATGATTCCGTATCTTAAGATTATAACGACTGCTGTTACGAACTAGCAAACAGACTTGGTAACATCTGAGAGAAACAGAGACAAGATTCAGGCAAACGAAGAACTTCGAAAATGCAATTTTTAAAATTGAAGACGAAGAGTAAAAGGTTTTCACAACAAACAAGCAAAAAATGCGCCGAAGTTTCTTCGGGCTATCGAGTTTTCTGCACAGCCGCTAGAGCGTGTTATCAAGGCCACCGAAAATAGATCGATCTTTCGGTGGTCTCGGTATCATGTTGTAGGAGCTGCGGCCCAGAAACTTTAACCAGGGCTCGGTGGTGGCCTATCCTATTTCGTTACCAGAAGGACGATTATGGCTAACTCTAATCTCATATAAAATAAAAACTACCGAGGCTAGAGGGCTGCAATTTGTTATGCTTGATGATTGGAGGGTGGATGATCAACATACCAATTTGTAGCCCCCCAGCCTCAGTCGTTTTCAAGATGTGATGGCGGAGAGAAAAAGTGCGGACAGAATAAAGTGCGGACGGACAGAGAAAGCCGGCACAATAGTTTTCTTTTACGGAAAACTAAAAATAGCAAATTGAAATGCTACTTCAGTGACTGAATAAAATGAAGACCAGGAGGAAGTAACAGAAATCTAGAGGAAAAAAAGAGTAACTGAGTTGAAGTTACGAGACAAAACAAACGGAGTTTTATTATGAAATTACTCGATATAAAAACTCGGCCACATGAGAGTCGAATTGCCACCCCCCCACCGCCTCCACAAAAAAAAAAAAAAAAATTAAATTAAATTAAAAAAAATTAAAAGAAGTTTCAGAATGAAGTAATCTTTCTTCTGTAATGGAGTTCGGTTACGCAAATGGCATAGGAATCCTTAGTAAACACCATGTCTGTGAATTAAACGAAACTACATCTCATTCTTGGAAGGGTTCGTTTCAGAGTATTTGGGAATTTGGAGCACGTGCCCCTATTGTTAACCTTACGTAGAATTCAAAGGTTATTCGTCCGTGGTCTTATATATAGAGAATGTCCTTGATGTGCTTTTATTTATTTAATTTTTTTATGGAGATTCATTTGTTCTCCCGTTGATGGAAATAATCTGATTACCCTTGGAACTGTCTTAAGAGTAACCCCATTGATTTTGAGAAATTCATATATTTACGAAAAGACTTGAAATACTGTAGGCTGTATAAAAAAAAAAAAGTAAAAAATGCACCGAAGTTTCTTCGACGCAATCGAGTTTTCTATACAGCGCATAATCAAGGCCACCGAAAATACTGTAGATCTATCTTTCAGTGGTCTCGGTATAATGCTGTATGAACCGCGGCCCATGAAACTCTCAGCCGGCCATGGCGGTCTGTGTTGTTGCGTTGCCAGAAGCATGATTATGGCTAGCTTTAACCTTATATAAAATCAAAACTACTGAGGCTAGAAGGCTGCAATTTTGTATGTTTGATGATTGGAGGGTGGATGACCAACATGCCAAGTTGCAGCCCTCTAGCCTCGGTAGTTTTTAAGATCTGAGGGCGGACAGAAAAGGTGCGGACAGAAAAAGTGCGGTCAGAATGAGTGCGGTAAGAATAAAGTGCGGGCAGAAAAAAGTGTGGGGGGGACAGACAAAGCCGGCACAATAGTTTTCTTTTCAGAAAACAAAAAATTAGCACCTTACCAGGGAATTGGGAGATGAGCTACAGACTGCTTCTGGAAAATAACAATTACAGATGAGAAAGCCACGATGCATTAGTATATATATATATATATATATATATATATATATATATATATATATATATATATATATATATATATATATATATATATATATATATATATATATATATATATATATATATATACTCTCTCTTTCATTCTCCTAACTATATCCGGTTATGCAATTTTATTTATTAGATATAAAATGCACCGCAACAAATAAAGCATCCCACGTTATAGAGAATATGGACGTGCTGCTGATGCGGTCTCTCCTTTAGTGCAGCCTTCTGATTGTGACTTCAGCTGAAATCTATAGGTGGCATGTGATAAAATGGAAACCCACCTCGTATCCTAATTCACTTACGAGACTCATGTGTTTCACAAAATCCTTGGAAAATTAAAACGACTTCTTATATATTTCCTTTAGTTAAGTTGGTATCGCCTGGTAAAATTTGGTTGGTACCTGCGACCCCCACCTCCAACCAATCATCTCTCTTCTGCAGTTGTTGAGAGAACCTCTATTTATAAGATCAACTCTAACATATTGCCTAGTAATGGGGCTCTGTAGATCCCGTGATGCTTTATCGCAGCCCCCAGTCTAATAATTCTAGAAATTACAGCAGCAGTGTTATTTGAATTTTTTTCATATTTCTATTTGACAATGCAGTGTGCAGAAATACAAGATTCAGCTAAGCCTCTGGAACAAGGACCATCTTACGAGAGAGAGAGAGAGAGAGAGAGAGAGAGAGAGAGAGAGAGAGAGAGAGAGAGAGAGAGAGAGAGAGAGAGAGGGAGAATCTTCTGAATTTCGAAAAACTTTCTACAATGAGAGAGAGAGGAGAGAGAGAGAGAGAGAGAGAGAGAGAGAGAGAGAGAGAGAGAGAGAGAGAGAGAGAGAGAGAATCTTCTGAATTTCGAAAAACTTTCCACAAAGAGAGAGAGAGAGAGAGAGAGAGAGAGAGAGAGAGAGAGAGAGAGAGAGAGAGAGACTTCTGAATTTTGAAAAACGTTCTACGAGAGAGAGAGAGAGAGAGAGAGAGAGAGAGAGAGAGAGAGAGAGAGAGAGAGAGAGAGAGAGTCTGTCGTTTAATTCTGACAAACCTTCCACAAGACAGAGAGAGAGAATCTTATGAATTTTGAACTACAAGAGAGAGAGAGAGAGAGAGAGAGAGAGAGAGAGAGAGAGAGAGAGAGAGAGAGAGAGAGAGAGAGAACTTCCATATGCATTGCGATATCGAACCGAACGAACACCCAACCTAACACCAACGTCTGCCGTATTCCGTGATCACCACCGACCCCGCATTCTGGGAATGCAATATCCTCTGGGCAATGCATTCCCCCCCCCGGGGGAATTACACGATGCCATTGAGGTGGGAATTTAGACCGGTGCTTGGCCCCCAATGGCACTGGCGGGCCGGAGGTACAAGCGGGAATCTTACGAACTTTGGCCCATCGGTATTAAGCAATGCAAATACGTTCCTGGGATTTTTCTTCTTCTTCTTCTCACTGTCTCCCTTCTTTCCTCACGTCTTGGGTTTCTGGTCCTCCTTTTCTCTCCGCATTTTTGCCAGATTTTATCAACTTTTCTTTTTTACGTTTTATCTATTTTTTTTTATAAAGGATTATCTATAAATTACCAATGAAAAGGAGTTCATGGGATTCTTCTTCTTCTCACTCTCTCTCCCTTCTTTCCTCACTTCTTGGGTTTCTGATCTTTCTTCTCTTGCCACATCTTTACCCGAGTTTTCCCTGTGTACAGTTTATCAACTTTTCCTCTGTACACCTTATCTTCTTTCTTTTATACCGAATTTTTTATGAATTAGCAATGCAAATATACATGTTTAGGATTTCTCTTCTCACTGTCTCCCTTCCTTCCTTACTTCTCGCTTTCCTGTTCCTTCTTTTCTCTCCGAATTTTTACCTGATTTTTCCTTGTGTACAATTTTTCAACTTTTTTCCTTTATGCCTTATCTATTCTAATTTACATGGTAGAAGAAGACAATTAGCTATGCGAATACACTCTTTGGATTTTTAATCTTTCCTCTCTTCTTGATTTTCTGTTTCTTCTCTTCCCTCTACATCTTGTTCTTTACATCATATCTATTTTTATTTATATTGTATATTATTGATTAAGATGACATTAAGCTATGCAAATACATTCTTTGGATTTTTTTTATTCCTTCCTCACTTCTTTCTCTCCACATTTTATACTCGATTTTCCTCCCTACTCATTTACTCATCTTTTCTTCTGTGCGCGTTATCTGTTGCCTTTTCACGTCTGATTATTTATTCTTCTGTCGTTTAATGCTCAAGTTTCTTGTATCCTTCCTTTCTCTCTCCATTCTTCTTTTTAATCACTGTAACTTCTCATCACGAATTCTTCACGTTTTCCCCCTTCGCCCTTCATAAGTTTCACCCACTTCCCTTATTCATTACCTTATCTGCTTTTCTTTTACTTTCAACTCGTCATTAACCTAAGTCTCATTTCCTACTTTTACTTTTCTCTCTCGTTTTATTTGTGAATAAATCTCCTTCCTCTTTACACTAAAATTTCTTCTTCCCATTTTCTGTGTTTAAGATTCCAGAGATATTTACTGTCGTTGATGAAAACTATGTTTAACTATGTCATTTCTGCACATGTTTTGTCAGTAGTGCCTCTGTTTCGATTCATTTTGGATGAGGTCTGATTCATACATGAAGAGATAAGACAATAAACATTCATAATTCATTAATATACAGGTGGTCCTCTACATACAAACGAGTTCCGTTCGTAAGTTGAATGCTTTGAAGCCTAACAAAGCCTAGGCATCAACATTGTATTTCATCTTCCACAGCATATAGTACTGTGTTGTAGTAAATATTCTTGTCAAGACAGTTTGAACATAAAATCAAGGTTGTAATAAAAAAAACTGTCATTAAACATACAATAAAGTTTGAAATTAAAAAAACTGTCTTTGAACATAAAATAAAGTTTGTAATATTAAAAAAAACTGTCTTTAAAAATACAATAAAAGTTTGAAATAAAAAATGTCTTTAAACATAAAATAAAGTTTGACATAGAAAAAAAAACTGTCTTTGAACATAAAATAAAGTTTGAAATAAATAAAACTGTCTTTAAACATAAAATAAAAGTTTAAATAAAAAAACTGTCTTTGAACATAGAATAAAGTCAGTAATAAAAAAATCCTTAAACATAAAATAAAGTCTGAAAGAGAAAAAAAACTGTCTTCGAACATAAAATACAGTTTGAAATAAAAAAAAAAACCCTCCCATCTTCCCTTGAAAACGTTACTATGAATTACATGAAACAAAGTTTAAAGTTTATGTTTCCAACATATCGTGTGGACGCGGAAGTTTGTACCTGGGGAAGTTCGTAACTTCAATGTTTGTATTTAGAGGACTAACTGTCCTGAATTCACTTCGTTCACTGCCAAAGTTTAATGGAGTAACTATGGGTTAGTCAACTATCAGTAGCAAGTGATTTCTTTTTACTTTGGATTTAAAGTTAAATTAGACAGTAGCATCACGTTTTTAGTTTTCTGAAAGGAAAACTATTGTGCCGGCTTCGTCTGTCCGTCCGCACTTTTTTTCTGCCCGCCCTCAGATCTTAAAAACTACTGAGGCTAGAGGGCTGCAAATTGGTATGTTGATCATCCACCCTCCAATCATCAAATATACCAAATTGCAACCCTCCAGCCTCAGTAGCTTTTATTTCATTTAAGGTTAAAGTTAGTCATAATCGTGCTTCTGGCAACTCAACAACACAGGCCACCCCGGCCGGCTGAGAGTTTTATGGGCCGCGGCTCATGCAGCTTTACACCGAGACGCCGAAAGATAGGCCTATATAAGGTGGCTTTGATTATACGCTGTACAGAAAACTCGACTGCGCCGAAGAAACTTCGGCTAATTTTTTTACTTGTTATACGTTCGTAATGGACGTGATAATATACGCCATATATATATGATAGAAAAGTTTCTGTGGACATATATTTCGTATTTAGTATTATGCGCATATAATACCAGTGAAAAACTGGTATTATACAATACAATAATATATAAAAATCATTTGAAGTTAAAATAAATCATATCACATCTCAAGTAACCAGAATGGACATGGCAGTATACGTCGCATGTCTATGAAATACAAGTTTCTATGGACATATATTTCGTACTTAGTAATAAGTACATATAATACCAGTGAGAAAAAGTAGGCACCAACGAATATAATTGAAAAAATATGGAAAGATCATTTAAAGTGAAGAGAATCAAAACGTACATGATAATATATATCTTACATCTATGAAATAAAAGATCCCATGGCTTGTTACTTCGAAAAAAAGTACTATGCCCCAAAATACCCAGTGAAAAGTGGAGGCATAAACGAATACAAATATGAAAAAATATATGAAATAACAGCTAAAAGGAAAGATAACTATTGCAAATAGGGTTGAAAATTACTGGTAATGACGAGCTTGGCAAAGTCCAGTCGTATTTTAATTGACATGGGTCCTCGTTTATGGCGACATTTCCTTTCATTGGACTCATGGCATTCTCTGTTGCGCTTTGCGATAGTCAAGGTATTTGGATGGCTATAAAGACGCGTGTACGAATGGATTCTAGCGAAGAATCAAGCTCTGTCCGCACTTTTATCGTCCGCCCTCAGATCTCAAAAACTACTGAGGCTAGAGGGCTGCAAATTGGTATGTTGATCATCCACCCTCCAATCACCAAACATACAAAATTGCAGCCCTCTAGCGTCATTAGCTTGTATTTTATTCAAGGTTAAAGTTAGCCATAATCGTTCTTCTGGCAACGATATAGGATAGGCCACCACCGGGCCCTTGTTAAAGTTTCATGGGCCGAGGCTCATACAGCATTATATCAAGACCACCGAATGATAGATCTATTTACGGTGGCCTTGATTATACGCTGTAGCTGCTGTACAGAAAACTCGAATGCGCCGAAGAAACTTCGGCGCCTTTTTTACTTGTATTTTTTACTGACATCAGGAATATGGATTCGCGATTGAATAAATCCGGTAAATGTGTAAAAAAAAAAAAGGTGAAACATATATATATACACTGTTCTATACGGTTAATTTACATGCCATTTTTTCCCAATTTTTTTTCATTTTAAAACCTCAGTGACCCGTGACATAACAGGAGAAATATTTCAGCTTTTCGAATGTGGAGGCTACACGGAAAGGATACAATATTTACGTTTTTGCAGGTGACTGGTAACGTTTGGGCGGCGGGAATTTTGTTCCTGTATTCCGGAATATTAATTCTGAATCCCGTGAAGGCTGAAGTCATACAACTTTTAATAACATCGCAGTTGGAGAAGATTAGTTTTGAGAATTGCAGTTCCATTAACGTTTTCAGGGCTTTTAAATCTCTCTCTCTCTCTCTCTTTCTCTGCTTTTGAATATCTCTATCTCTCTCTCTCTCTCTCTCTCTGGCTTTGAATCTCTCTCTCTCTCTCTCTCTCTCTCTCTCTCTCTCTCTCTCTCTCTCTCTCTCTCTCTCTGGCTTTTAAATCCCCCCCCCCTTTCTCTCTCTTTCTGGCTTTTAAATCCCCCCTCTCTCTCTTTCTGCTTTTATAAATCTCTCTCTCTCTCTCTCTCTCTCTCTCTCTCTTCTCTCTCTCTTCTCTCTCTCTCTTCTCTCTCTCTCTCTCTCTCTGGCTTTGAAATCTCCCCCTCTCTGGCTTTCAATCTCTCTCTCTCTCTTTCTGGTTTTTAAAATCTCTCTCTCTCTCTCTGGCTTTTAAATCTCTCTCTCTCTTTCTGGCTTTTAAATCTCTCTCTCTCTTCTCTCTCTCTCTCTCTCCTCTCTCTCTCTCTCTCTCTCTCTCTCTCTCTTTGGCTTTTAAATCTCTCTCTCGTCTCTCTCTTCTCTCGTCTCTCTCTCTCTCTTTGGCTTTTAAATCTCTCTCTCTCTCTCTCTCTCTCTCTCTCTCTCTCTCTCTTCTCTCTCTCTCTCTCTCTCTCTCTCTCTCTCTCTGAATCATGATTTACAAATCAGAGTTTACATTAGGATTTTTATTTTGTCCATAATCCAAGATCCCCTATTTCAGTACATTCAAAAGAAACTGAAAATGTTCAGGACTTATGTCTATAATACAGATATCTAAGTTAAGTTGTTAAATGCATACATCCACGCACGGAAAATGCACTGATTACAAACACTGACTTTAATACAGAGCAAACTAAATTGGCATTTCGCAAAAAATAGTGCGCTCGAAACTACATATATATTCATTAATGAAAAGTGTATTAGGCCATTAAAATTTAAATTTATAAAACCCCAAGAATTTCTTTGGCTTAAAAAAATTATTAACTACATAAATGTTCGAGTTTATCGTTTGCAATATACAGTCACAGATTTTGTTTGGTCTCCAGAAAAAATCAGTAATTGCATAGGAATTGCCAGTAAGATTTCATAGCTCAAAGAATTTCTCTGGTCATTAAAAAAAAAAAAAAATCTAAATGAATACATAAACAATCGAGCATCTTCTTTAAGATTTCATAGCTTAAGGAATTCCTTTGGTCTCTAAAAAAAAATCAGTGATTACATAAACAATCTAGGTATCGTCTGTAAGATGTCGTAGATCAAAGAATTTCTCACATCTCAAAAAAAAAACAAACAACAAAAACAGTCAAGAAATCGTCCATAAAATTACATAGCTCAAAGCATGTCTTTGGCCTCAAAAGCCAAAGAGTACCTACATAAACATTGAAGCTATTGTCTGTAAGATTTCCTAGTTGTTCGCACAGCTTTCAAAAGAAGGGCATATATAATCTTTTCCTTCACCGTAACAACACCATCCACGTGTCTTTTATGAGCATTATTCCTGTTCCAGGAACTTGGGGCCTGTGCTCTGTAAACGCCCAGTTTTGCCTCCCCTTTCATCACCTTTTTATGCTATTTCTGTTCTCTCTGATTCAGAGACTACTGTTGTAGAGGTGTTTATAACCGTTGCCTATGTAAACCGAAGCAGCCTGAGTAGAATGACTCAAGGACAAGAAAGACAAGGTCTGCTTACTTCCCCCCAAAATCCCCCATGGAGGCGGAGCTTTGTCTACCTCCTTATTGCGTCAGCAGTGAACTGCCGCAGCGAGCAGGTACCTCTCAGATACGTCATCGCCTACGTAGTTACCCTATGTGGGAGTCGACTACACCCAACTGGGGAGACCTCGTCTCTCTTGGCCTTCGAATGACTTATCTCTTACACCGCTATCTTTTCCCTATCTCTTCTAGTAGCGGTGAGTTCCAAAAGTCCGCTTGGATAGCTCTCTTGTCTGTGCAAAACCGAAAATTCTACGCGTATGGAACAGAACTGGCTTCCTTTCTCTTCAAGATT
>JANJGK010000003.1:75627413-75652413 GCA_039081455.1 Macrobrachium rosenbergii | reverse complement strand
CTTGCATGATAGATGTTTTTAATGCTTCAGCACTCGCTAACTTTTTTCCACTAATGTTTTGAAAGCAATGAATAATAAAGTAAACTTCTCTTAGATCTAGTATAAAAAATATACTAAAAATGATTAATAAAAGAATAATTAACAGTACCAATTAAAAAGAGAGAGAGAGAGAAAAAAAAGCCAGCTCTAATTATTAGAGAAGAAGAAAAACATGAAAACAAAATAGATACTAATAAAAAAAATGACACTTAGTAGTAATAAAAGACAAAAGATATACGAAAGACTCTTAATAAAAAAATGAGACAGTAGGAATAAATACGAGAAAAGATATATGGAAGAATATTAATAAAAATAATGAGACATTTAGTACGAATAAAAAAGAGAAAAAGGTCAGCTCTAATGGTTTTAGCAGAAAGCATAAACACAAAATAAACTGGTACACTTAAAGATTCTTTAGGTCTACAAAAAAAGACATACGAAAGATTATCAAATGAAAATAGTAAAAAAAAATTTCTTGGGCGCAATCGAGTTTTCTGTACAGGCGGTACAGCGTATAATCAAGGCCACCGAAGACAGATCTATATTCCGGTGGCCTTGGTATAATGCTGTATGAGGTGCGACCCATGCAACTTTAACTATGGCCCGGTGGTGGCCTGGCCTAAATCGTTGCCATAAGCACGATTATGGCTAACTTTAACCTTGAGTAAAATAAAAACTACTGGGGCTAGAGGTCTGCAATTTGGTATGTTTGATGATAAGAGGGTGGATAATCAACATACCAACTTGCAGCTCTCTAGCCTCTGTAGTTTTTAAGATCTGAGGGCGGACAGAAAAAATTGCGGACAGAATAAAGTGCGGACGGACAGACAAAACCGGCACAATAGTTTTCTTTCACAGACAACTAAAAGAGAGAAAAAGCCCAGTTCAAAATATTACAGGAAAAAAAAAAAATAGAATGCTACGCAAGAAACCGTACTGAGTCAACCTACGTCGATTCTTACATATGAAAACTGACGTTTGATAAGATAAAAGGGCAGGTAGAAAGGCTGAGAGAGGCTTATATAAGCTCCGACGTCACGATATCGTATAAATCTCCGGATGGCAATAACACTATTTTAGAGGATCACGCTATATCACCCCCCCATTGGTTTCGCGTCAGCCATTAGAAAGCGTCTCTTTCCAGAGTGTCAGGTAGGGCCGGACAAGGCCAAGAGAAAGAGAAGGCCTGCTCACTTCCTCCCCAAAATCCCCCAAGTAGGCGGAGCTTTGTAGATCTACCTCCTTACTGCGTCACCAGGTGAATTGCCGCAGTGAGCAGGTACCTCTGAGATACGTCATCGCCTACGTAGTTTACCCCAGGTGGGAGGCGACTCCACCCAATTGGGTAGATCTTGTGTCTCTTGACTTTGGGGCCGTAGGCGTCGCCTGCAAAGGGCGTAGTACGGCTTGAGTATCGGGTTCTCGTCTTTTGTAATTTTTTCTTTAGGGGGGAAGGTGGGAGGCATCAGCTGCTAAGGAACGGAGTTGTTAGCTAGATTTTTGTCCATGCGAAAATAGGTAAATAGATTAATAACTGACAATGATTTAAATGAATCAAAATAAATGGAATAAAATAGATATTTTAATAAATAAATGGAGGAATACAAGAGCTAGATTTTTGTCCATGCGAAAATAAGTAAATAGATAAATAACTGACAATGACTTCAATGAATCAAAATAAATACAGTAAAATAGATATTTGAATAAATAAATGAAGGAATAAATAGATATAAGACATGTTAAGACTTAAAGTACAAAAGATATTTAAACAAATGAATGAAGGAATAAATGAATAAATACCGTAATAAATAAATAACAAATGATAGCTTTCCCAAACAGACTCCTTCGTGAAGAGGGCGTTTCTCCTTCAAGGTTGGCATCTCTCTCTCTCTCTCTCTCTCTCTCTCTCTCTCTCTCTCTCTCTCTCTCTCTCTCTCTCTCTCTCTCTCTCTCTCAATTTTAATCAGTAATGAGTCGTCCGTAGACAAAACTGTAGTTAGTATTTTCCTATTTATTTTCATTCTCACCTCTCTCTCTCTCAATTTTAATCAGTAATGAATCGTCCGAAGACAAAACAGTAGTTAGTATCTCTCTCTCTCCTCTCTCTCTCTCTCTCTCTCTCTCTCTCTCTCTCTCTCTCTCTCTCTCTCTCTTCAAATTTTAATCAGTAATGCATCGTTCTTAGGCAAATCAGAGTCTCGGAGGATCCAAATTTCATTGTCCGCCGAAGGTTAACTTCATAATCTGCTTTTTAAATCAGAATTATGAAAAAGATACCTAATATACTCGATTTTTTTCTTCCGGCAAATGTTTAATGATAATTACGAATTACAAAAAACATTTGCGCGAGGAATACAAGAGCTAGATTTTTGTCCATGCGAAAATAAGTAAATAGATAAATAACTGACAATGACTTCAATGATCAAAATAAATACAGTAAATAGATATTTGAATAAATAAATGAAGGAATAAATAGATATAAGACATGTTAAGGACTTAAAGTACAAAAGATATTTAAACAAATGAATGAAGGAATAAATGAATAAATACCGTAATAAATAAATAACAAATGATAGCTTTCCCAAACAGACTCCTTCGTGAAGAAGGGCGTTTTCCTTCAAGGTTGGCATCTCTCTCTCTCTCTCTCTCTCTCTCTCTCTCTCTCTCTCTCTCTCTCTCTCTCTCTCTCTCAATTTTAATCAGTAATGAGTCGTCCGTAGACAAAACTGTAGTTAGTATTTTCCTATTTATTTTCATTCTCACTCTCTCTCTCTCAATTTTAATCAGTAATGAATCGTCCGAAGACAAAACAGTAGTTAGTATCTCTCTCTCTCTCTCTCTCTCTCTCCTCTCTCTCTCTCCTCTCTCTCTCTCTTTCTCTTTCCTCTCTCTCTTCAAATTTTAATCAGTAATGCATCGTTCTTAGGCAAATCAGAGTCTCGGAGGATCCAAATTTCATTGTCCGCCGAAGGTTAACTTCATAATCTGCTTTTTAAATCAGAAATTAAGAAAAAGATACCTAATATACTCGATTTTTTTCTTCCGGCAAATGTTTAATTCCAGAGTGTCAGGGTAGGGCCGGACAAGGCCAAGAGAAAGAGAAGGCCTGCTCACTTCCTCCCCAAAATCCCCCAAGTAGGCGGAGCTTTGTAGATCTACCTCCTTACTGCGTCACCAGGTGAATTGCCGCAGTGAGCAGGTACCTCTGAGATACGTCATCGCCTACGTAGTTACCCCAGGTGGGAGGCGACTCCACCCAATTGGGTAGATCTTGTGTCTCTTGACTTTGGGGCCGTAGGCGTCGCCTGCAAAGGGCGTAGTACGGCTTGAGTATCGTTTATAGTTCTATTTTACTTCGAAATTATCTTGATGACAGATAACATACTCCTTATGAATCCTCGGGCGGTAACAAGAAGGATTGAAACATGGCGATTGGAGGATGAAAAGGAAGACGAAATAGGATGTGGTCAGGGCAATCTAACTGGAGAGAAGATCCTATTTCGCTGAAAACGAACCCCTAAGGATTCTTTGATCATTTGCATTACATGTTTTATGTTAAATCCTTTTTAAACTTGAGGATACGAATTTATAGTATATTATATATATATATATATACACGAGTATATATATATATATATATATATATATATATATATATATATATATATATATATATATATACATATATATACATACACACTGTGTATGTGTAGATAGATACATGTCTGTGTATATGCAAGATAAAGTGGTAAGGAAAATCTCATCATCCAAATTCATCATACAGCTTATGATGACACTCAGAACAAGTGTCTTCACGAACTGTAGATATTAGAATCGCAAGACATACAGATAATTCTAGTTAATATACAATCCATGACTAAGTATTCGGTTTACATTACCTTGGCCATGTACCAGCACGGCCTCTTGCTCCTGGGGCACCTCAGGCATTACCAAAGGGTGTTGGCTTGCAGTGATCCTTCTACCCTGAGCTGCAATCACATTTTAGCCCAGTGGTTCTTAACCGAGGGTGCGAAATCGGCTCCTAACGGGTGCAAAGGATGCTTATGAGTAATTAAATCAAAAATATTTTTATATACGCATGTTATTTTTTTCCGGAAAAAAATAAAAACAAAATCAAATAAATAAATAATAATAATAATAATAATAATAATACTAATAATAATAATAATAATAATAATAATAATAATAATAACAATAATAATAATAATAATAATGAACCAAACAAAAACTTCTTTCAGTTTTCTTCTGAAGATGGAAAGAGAAACCCACAAGATTCTTGTGTATAACTTGTTTACTGGTAAATATTTACCTATTACTTTGATCTCGAGCACTTTCAGGTCCTAACTGTGACCCTTTTTCAAGAGATGAGGTAGTCAGGCTGGTTCAAGGCCCAGCAATCTTCTGGAACCTCTTCTCCCTGTGCCGTCATTTATATGATGGCTGTCCTGGTTTCCATTCTCTTGAGAGAAGAAGTTCCAGAAGATTGCTGGGCCTTGAACCAGCCTGACTACCTCATCTCTTGAAAAAGGGTCACAGTTAGGACCTGAAAGTGCTCGAGATCAAAGTAATATGTAAATATTTACCAGTAAACAAGCTATACACAAGGATCTTATGGGTTTCTCTTTCCATCAATAATAATAATAATAATAATAATAATAATAATAATAATAATAATAATAATAATAATAATATAATAATAATCATCATCATCATCATCATCATCATCATCATCATCATCATCATCATCATTATTATTATTATTATCATTATCATTGTTGTTGTTGTTGAAGGTAATGGCTGCATCAGCTGCATGCAGTTTATATAGAGTCCTCTCTATATAAACCACGAAAAGTCAGTTATTAAAAAAAATAGAGAAAACTCTGGGTAAATTGAATGCAGCTGACGCAGCCATTACGTTCAAAACACTCACATATTTATTATTATTATTATTATTATTATTATTATTATTATTATTATTATTATTATTATTATTATTTTCAGCAATTCAGGAGGAGCGAGCATAACTGCCGATTTGAAAGGGGTGCCTGTTACTTTGCCCCCATTTCTGCTTCCTTTCTTCATTCTTGCTGTCAAACTTCTCTAACTATTACTTCTTAGTGAGACTGTGGATTTTCATCCCATTTCCACCTTTAGATCATTATACTTCATCTCCTTTATCTTCTGGATCTCTTTATCTTGCTGTTCAACCACTGCAGGCCACTCTGTACAACAGGGGTTCCCAACCATTTTGTTCTTCTATACCCCCCCTGGGCATTTTTATGGATTCCTGTACCCGTAAAAAATTGAGGATGAAAAAAAAAATTAAACTGATACTGTGATGTAATTTTATTATGAAATCTGTTTGTGTAGAATAAAGCTTTGGACATTGTGAAATCTCAATGCAAATTACATCATGCATTGCGCAGTGCTGGCTATCCTCTCAGATCCAATGTACCCCCTGAAGAGTACAAATGTACCATGGGGGTTACATGTAGCCCAGGTTGGGAGCCCCTGCTTGACAGTGTCTTAAGCGCCGAATGGCCGTAATTGCCACAGCGTGCTTAGCTTGACAGCCTAAATTCCATCAAATCCCATAAACCCCCTCATCTACCTGGACAATAGCACGGGTCCTCCAAAACAATGCGTTCAAGAACATTATTGTTTCCACAGCACGGCGAATATATCTGTCCTTAATACCCATGAACGTTATGCAGGATGCCATAGGACCTTCTAACCTCCCTCCCTTCCTCGGCGCAACAAAGGACCGTCCTACACCCCTCTCCAAAGCCGGACCGGGGAGATGGATAATGACGCAAAAGCCGGGCCGGAAGCCGAATAATGACGAAATTGGCATAGTGGGGTTGTAGGGCAGGAGAGGGGAAAAAGATCCGGGCGCAAATGTAACAAGGGAAAGCCGGAACGGGGAGAGAGAGAGAGAGAGAGAGAGAGAGAGAGAGAGAGAGAGAGAGAGAGAGAGAGAGAGGCAGCAAATGTGAAGGTGAAATGAAACTCTCTAATGAGAGGGAAAAGGCATATCTGTGCCTGAGAGAGATTGGGAGCGAGATAAGGGGTACCGAATTTAAATCATATATTGCCCATGAGGGTATTTGCAGATCTCTCTCTCTCTCTCTCTCTCTCTCTCTCTCTCTCTCTCTCTCTCTCTCTCTCTCTCTCTCTCTCTTGACTGTCTGTTTGTATGGCTCTCTCTTTCTGTCTGTTCCGTACTTAGAGTACACAGACAAAAGATGGAAATACTTTTGTTTTTATAAATATATTTTTTTTATATAAAAAAAATAAAAGAGTTCTTGTCAGAAAAAATATTATCTCAATAATTTATTGTTTGTATGGCTACTTGTCCTTCTCGTATTTGAAGTAGACATTCAATAGATAGAAATACTGTTATTATTTGAAAAATAAAGGAATCTTTTCCTTAGACGAACTTTTTCTTTATTTTTAGAATCATAAAAAATATACTGTCTATTTCAGATACGAAACGGACAGGCAGCCGTAAAATCAATAAACTACTAAGCTAATTTCTTGCTTAGAAAGACACTTTCTTTGTATCTATATGTCATATTCATACGAACAAAACTATTTTCATCCACTGAAAGTATATCCCAAATATGAGACGGGCTGACAGACAGACAGAGAGACAGCCTTATAAACAGACAGACTTTATGCCATATCTGTCCAACCAGCCAGACGTAGAGAGAGAGAGAGAGAGAGAGAGAGAGAGAGAGAGAGAGAGAGCTACAAACACCCTCATGGGCAATATATGATTTAAATTCGGTACCCTTTATCTCGCTCCCAATCTCTCTCAGGCACAGATATGCCTTTACCCTCTTTCATTAAAGAGTTTCATTTCGCCTTCACATTTGCTGCCTCACTTCTTCCTCTCTCTCTCTCTCTCTCTCTCTCTCTGTGTGTCCCCGTCCCGGCTTCCATGTGACTCCCTTCCCTTGTTACATTTGCGCCCGGATTTTTTTCCCCTTCTGCCCTACAACGCCGCTATGCCAATTTCGTCATTATTCGGCTTCCCGGCTCGGCTTTTTCGTCATTATCCATCTCCCCGGTCCTGTTTTTCAGAGGGGTGTAGGACGGTCCTTTGTTGCGCTGGAGGAGGGAGGGAGGGAGGTCAGAAGGTCTTTTGGCGTCCTGTGCAACGTTCATGGCTATTAAGGACAGATATATTCGCCGAGCCGTGGAAACAATAACGTTCTTGAACGTGTTGTTTTGGAGGGCGCTTGCTTTTGGGTAGGCGGGTGAGGGCTTGATGTGATCTGATGAAATTTGGGCTACCAAGCTGAGCACTGCTGGGGGGCTTTCGGCCATTCCGCGCTTAAGAAAATAAGAGAATGAAAAGAGGATGGAGTTAGAGTGGCTGGACAGCACGATGAAAATCTCCAGAAAATAAAGAAGGTAATGAAGTACGATGATCTAAAGGTAGGACTGAGATGAAACCTAGCAGTCACACTAAGAGATATTAGAGAGGTTGGACAGCAAAACTGAAGAAAGGAAGCAGGAACGGAGGTGAAGGTCAGTGCAGCTGGATATCTAAGGGTTCCTGCACAAACCCTTAAGTAATAACTACTGTGCACAATGTGAGGTACCCATGAGCAAGAGGCCGTGCTGGTATATGGCCAAGTTATTCTAGACTGACTACAAGTCACGGACTATGTGATTAATTAGAATTACCCGCTTATCTTGTGATTGTAATATCTGCAGCTCATGATGAGACCTAGAATTGAAGCTTTGATTCATGATACCTGATGAATTTAGAGGATGAGTTTTAATTTATCACTTAATCATATATATACACAGACATCTGTCTATCTATTAGTAAGTATGTATATATATATATATATATATATATATATATATATATATATATATATATATATATATATACACATATATGAACATTAAGCTACAAATGTCCTTTAATATCTAATTCGCTCTACCTCGGAAATAATATATTTTCATTAGGTTACCTGAAGGTGAATTTTTTAGTTGATAATAAGTTCGTCGTCTCGTGGGCTCGAACCACGGAAGACAAGAACTCAGGACTACAGTGACGCGCATTAAACCACACGGCCATGTGAGTGTGTCATGTATATATATATATGTACACACACACATATATATATGCATATATACTGTATATATATGTACATATATATATATATATAATATACATATATATGTATATATGGATTGAAGTATTTGAATACATATCTGAGAGAAACTGGACATGGAAGCTGATGAAACAAACCACAGTGAATGCACAGTATAAGAGGAGCTGAATGAGTTAAAGTAATGAGAGTATCTGATCTACAACGAAGAGACTGTAAAAAAATTTACTTATCAGCGAAAATATGGATCGCAGTGCTTTTAGGTGGTCTGGACACGTAGGGAGAATGCAGATGATTAGCAAAATACGTTTTGAGTGCAGATGTATTGTTGGTGAGACTTTTTGTGGGCATCTGAAGCATCTGATGAGAACTGTGTTAATTGACTAATATGAGAATAACCATTCTTTTATTTTGTCTTTACTCACTAAAGAGGAGACAAAATAATGGCCAAAAGAGAAACAAAACAAAGAAAAAAACAACAAAACAAACTAAATAAAATAAAAATGAAGAAACAAATGTAAAACAGCTTATAAGGAAAAGGAAGAAAATAACATTATCAGTAATCCCTTAGCGCTCCTTCGCCATCAAAACTGATCCCAGACACAGCCAATATGAAGGCCAGTCCGAACAATTTCCTTGTTTCCGGGAGAAATGGAATGCTGTAAATGTTTGTTATAGTGTTTATTGTGTTAATTGCTGTAAACAGTACCACTAATTCTCTCGGCCTACCAAGATGTGAGAGCAAACATTTCTGCGCCGATGTAGCGGCGTCATGGAAGCGTTTCACGTTCACAGAATCGTTCTCTTTGTAGTTTTCTGTAAAAGAAAACTATTGTGACGCTTTGTCTGTCCGTCCGCACTTTATTCTGCCCGTACTTTTTTTGTCTGTTCGCCTTCAATCTTAAAAACTACTGAGGCTAGAGAGTTATAAATTGGTATGCTGATCATCCACCCTCCAATCATCAGACATACCAAATTGCAGCCCTCTAGCCTCAGTAGTTTTTATTTATTTAAAGTGAAAATTAGCCATAATCGTGCTTCTGGCAATGATATAAGATAGGCCACCCCAGGGCCGTGGTTAAAGTTTCATGGGCAGCGGCTCATACAGCATTATACCGAGACCACCGAAAGGTAGATCTATTTTCGGTGGTCTTAATTATACACTGTAGCGGCTGTACAGAAAACTCTAATTCGCCGAAGGAACTTCGGCGCAATTTTTTCCTCGTTTTTATTGTATGCATACAAGTCCCTTTGAAATATCATTTCGCTCTGACGTCGACATTTCGCCCAAAACTCCTCTGGAAATGTTTGGGTGCTCGCCCAGCTTCGAAGTGCCGTCGATTTGCTTCTGCTAAAACTGGGAACCTGTGTCTGGTTTGTGTGCCAAAAGGAATCTCATCGGTTACATAAACCGTGATTTTTTCTAAACTTCTTTTCCGGGTCGTACAGTTACAGTAAGTGTTTACAAAAGTTATACTTGTATATTCTGTAGTTGTTATGTCCCATATATATATATATATATATATATATATATATATATATATATATATATATATATATATATATATATATATATATATATATAATTATATATATGTATATATACAGTATATATATATATGAATATATACGTAGACAGATGTAGATACAGATACAGATATAGATATTGCGATTTCCACAATCAATATAATTTAAATCATGTCATGTTAACAGAATGAAAAAAGGAACCTAGAAAATAAATCACTACGAACATCAGATAGTCGAAAGCGATCGATAGATAGATAGATAGATAGATAGATAGATAGATAGATAAATAGAAAGGTAAACAGAGAGAGGGAGAGAGAGAGAGAGAGAGAGAGAGAGAGAGAGAGAGAGAGAGAGCAGAGTACGTGTTCCTCAAAGTGATCTCGCATCAAAGTAATCCAATATGGCGTTGATTCCCCTACCTGTCACCAATTATCTCGCAGCCATCCGAGTCTTCGGTAATATTTCGCTTCATGTTTTTTTTATTCTTAACTCGATGCTCTTCATCGACTTTCTAATTTCGTCTTTCTAATTTTGGCTTTCTAATTTTGGCTTCATCTGGTTCCTTCCAGTGTATGTTCAGTGATCAAAAAGCCAATTTATTTTGCAAGGTGTTTATTGTGATTAGATATTTTTAGTAGAATTGTTAAGCATATGAGATTGTTTTGGGGTATTTGTGTCGGGTTTTTCATGAGCCGTGTTATGTGAAGAATTAATACACACACACACACACACACACACATATATATATTTATGTATGTGTATATATACACATATGTATGTAGGTATGTATGTACGAATGTATATATATATATATATATATATATATATATATATATATATATATATATATATATATATACATACATACATACATATATATATATATATATATATATATATATATATATATATATATATATATATATATATATATATATATATATATATATATATATAAATCCCGTGCATTCCTCTGCATTCCCCAAAATCCAACTCGGGATGATAGCCAAGAAAAAAAAAAAAAAAGGGTGGGGAGAGTCCCTTCAAACTCTGCAAGGAGGCGTTTGGTGATGGCCGCTTGCATCTGACGATGACGAAACTTCCTGGCGAAGTTTGCTAGTATTTCGTCAGCGTCAGCAGCCTCCTCAGTGTCGTCAGCATCGCAGTCAGCAGTGTCAGCATCTTCCTTTAACAAGGAAACTATCCCGTAATGCTCGACTTTACTTTAATGCTAGCCTTCGTTTCTTGGGCGATTTTTACTTGACGTTAATTATTTGGGGGCGATTTTTACGTATTGACGTAAATTTTGGGGTCGGTTTTTATGTACTGACGTAAATTTTTGGGTCGATTTTTAAATATTGACGTAAATTTTGGGGGCCCATTTTTACGCATTGATGTAAATTTTTTGGGCGATTTTTTACGTGTTGACGTAAACATCGTCAACCCGTTTTAGTTTTCTGTAAAAGGAAACTATTGTGCCGGCTCTGTCCATCCGTCCGCGCTTTATTCTGTCCGCAATTTTTCTGTCCGCCCTCAGATCTTAAAAACTACTGAGGCTATTGGGCTGCAAATTGGTATGTTGATCATCCACCCTCCAACCCTCAAACATACCAAATTGCAGCCCTCTAGCCTCAGTAGTTCTTAGTTTATTTAACGTTAAAGTTAGCCTTAATCGTGCGTCTGGCAACGATATAGGATAGGCCATCACCGGGCCGTGGTTAAAGTTTCATGGGCAGCGGCTCATACAGCATTATACCGAGACCACCTAAAGATAGATCTATTTTCGGTGGCCCTGATTATACGCTGTAGCGGCTATACATAAAACTCGATTGCGCCGAGGAAACTTCGGCGCAATATTTACTTGTTTTTTTTTTCACGGATCTTAGACTTTCTTGACAAAGCAATTATTACGATACTGATATTATTAATTTTTCATACATTTTTAGTATTAAATGAATCGCCCTGTTTCAGTTACTCATTCTTTCAAAAAGCTATACAATGAAACAAGGTGACAGAAACTCTCTGTTCAATGTTGGTAATGTCTGTTGTATGAACACAAATCTAGATATACGACACCTCTTCAATTACCCGATGAAAACTGAATTTAATACACTCTTCTCATGAGACGTCGCAAGACTATATATTACATGCAAATAATAATAATAATAATAATAATAATAATAATAATAATAATAATAATAATAATAATAATAATAATAATAATAATAATAATAATAATTCATAAAAATCTCATAACAGCGTTAGTCACTAAAACGGTGAAGAAATTCACAATGGTGTAAATGCAAATGTATATTACAGATATATATATATATATATATATATATATATATATATATATATATATATATATCTATATATATATATATATATATATATATATATATATCTATATATATATACATATATATATATATATATATATATATATATATTAGAGAGAGAGAGAGAGAGAGAGAGAGAGAGAGAGAGAGAGAGAGAGAGAGAGAGAGAGAGAGAGAGATAAAACGAGGGCTTCCGAAATCCAGCTCGATTCACCTTCTCGTTATGTGTGTGTGTATATATAAATATATATATATATATATATATATATATATATATATATATATATATATATATATATTTAATATATATTTACACTAACACCACTGTGTATTTCTTCACCAATAATAGTGATAACCTCAGAGAAGCATAATAATACTCTCACACAGAAGAGTCTGACTAAATCAAGTTTCATTCATCACTTCAGTAAGGACAGAATTCCTGAAGTAAGAACGACCTCTATGAAACAAACTATCTAATTAATACAAATGAACCATAACATGCCCATCCTGGATACATAAAACACAACCCCATACATAATATGTATCACCTCCCCAATGATGCCATTCTAATAAGCATGATGTCACGGTTTGTCACGAAGATACTTTCATCAAAATAAACGTATGGAAATGGCGACGGAATATGCATGAATTGCGCGAATCATATTCTACAATGAGGGAATCTGTAGTCGGCTTCACTTAAGCATATGGAAATATTATGCATGAGAAAATTCCCTCAGTGTCAGCAGCGCCGAGGGAGGTCTTGGGTGGCTGACTGTGCTTCTCTTTAAGTTGTAAGGTTGGCTGTTGAAGAATGTGAGTGGGTATTTTGAGTCATTGTTTTTATCTAAAGGCAAATTTTAAATTAATCATGGTTTATAGTTTTAACTTTTTTTTTTTTATATTGTGGCCGTTATGAGTCTAAGGAAGACCATTTTGGGTCTTTTAAGTCATTGTTTTATCTAAAGGCATATTTTAAATTAATAGTGGTTTATATATATTTATATATATATATATATATATATATATATATATATATATATATATATATATATATATATATATATATATATATATTTTTTTTTTATTTGATATTGTGGCCGTTATGAGTCTAAGGAAAAACATAAGACCTTTTTGGGTCTTTTAAGTCATTGTTGTATCTAAAGGCAAATTTTTAATTAATCATAATTTATATTTTTTTCTTTTCTTTATTTGATATTGTGGGCATTATGAGTCTAAGGAAAAATATGAGACTATTTTTCAAAGCAAAAATAGTCGAGCTGGACCAAGACTAATAAACAATATAATAGAGAAAAATTAATATCTTGCATTTTTTTTCCTTTTTTTGGCTAAGACATGGAACTGCATACGTTTTACTGAGATTACATATCCTTATCAAAAAGTAATTCAACTTCAAAAGCTTAATTGATATTCTGGCCAATATTACTCTAAGAAATACTGTATATTACTGTACTATAAAAGGGAAAACTGTAAAGTAATAATACATTATAATTTTTCCCTTCTTGATGAAAATATCTGACGGTTACGTTTAGTTGATATCATGTGTCCTTCTCAAAAGGTAATTCAGCTTAGCCAAAAAAGGAAAAAAAAATGTCAGCTAATAATGTTTCTCTATTATTTTGTCTATTAGTCTTGGTCTAACTCAAATATTACTTCTTTGAAAACGGTCTTACGTTTTTCCTTAGATTGATAATGGCCACCACATCAAATTAAAAATGGTATAAAAAATATGTAAAACACTATTAGTTTACAATACGCCTTTAGATAAAACAGTGATATTGTGGCCGTTATCGTTCTAATAAAAAACGTAGGGTCATTTTCTACAATAGGAGAGTTGAGTCAGACCTAGATTTAAAGAAAAAAATAATAGAAATTGAAATCACAACAAAATTTGACTGTCTTATTGTATTTGGGGATATCAATTTTAAACTATCTTATTTCAACTGTTCGGCTGATAAGCTCAAAATGCAGTACCGATATCTTCTACCTAATTCAGATAAGGTATATAAATGCCTGGGTCATTATTTCAGTTCCTGATATGTTATTTAATCAGACAATCCGGATTAGAGTCCTTAATTTCTTTTATTCGAAAATAAAAGGTGAATAGGATGTTGTTTCAGTCGCGTCACTACTGAATTAAAAGAAGATAAATATATGAGCATTCGTTTAAAATTGAGCAGCCGAAAATTCAAGAATTTCCAAAACACTTCAGTGTTCAGTTGTCGTTACAGTAATATTTTACAGAAGAATTTTCACAAATAATTTGAATTATTCATGGGCAAAATAATTTGCAGACATAGTATATGAGATTCTCACTGGCGCCCAAATTTCACATTTTGAACTCTATGAGAAATTACTACTTTATGTAAAAGGTTTTTGTTGTAACAATTAATATTAAAGAATAAAAAAAAAGGAAATGAGAATAAAAAAAATAGTAATAAAGCTAATATATTACCCAGAGGCTAATTCATCAGAAAGATATTGAATTTTAAATTTCGAAGAATGGCAATACTCCCTGACGTAAAGGCATCTTAATCTTGCCATGATATCTCGGGTAACCTCTTTCTCTTTGGAAATGATTTTTTTGCTGCTATGTGACAGCTTACTTATAGTTATTTGATGGCGCTTTATTTTCTGAGTTCCTTATTTTTCGAGGTTCCTGATGGGAATCGAAATTTCTCTTGCACTCTGCTACACTCTACCCACCAGTGCCCAATTCTTGAACAACTAAGGTCATACCTTGAAAATCGGCGGTTTTAGTCCCGTTACTCTTTTTCATTAATTTTATACATTATTCCTTGTTTAATTTTGATGTACGTTCTACATACTACCCCACACCCAGATATCTCACTATAACATTGCCACTAGCACTTAATATTTTCAAAGTTCATATGTATACTACATAATTTCACTATCATAAAACATCATCAGTAGTTTGTTAATGATCTCAGTTTGTTAAAACTTATATGTATATATTTCAGATATTTTCTATGAAATGAACAATAAAAAAAATTTGAGTGAACGATTCTGAGGTCCTGAAGTGAGCGAATTTAAGGGGTTCCTGGAAGTTATTTTCTGTGTCCGTATAAGATCCCATTTCAGTGCCCTAAGAGCTGAAGAATTAAAGGCACTCCGTTTCACTTAAAATGTGGTTCTCACTGTTACCTTGAAATCGCGTCCTGGACATTATCAGATATCGTCTTTGGTTTTACTTTTATACATAAAACTCTAGACCAGTGATTCTCAGTCTTTTTTTCAGTGATGGCACCCTAATTAATGTAATCATTACCCTGGCACCCACTCTTCACCATCCCAGCGTATCGCATGAATTAACTTCTTATTTAATGGATAAAATTATCACCCATACTCAAACCAAAATCAGCACACTGTACATGCAGAAATATATTGTACAAACAAAAAGCATATCAGAAGAATTAGATATACATAATTAGAGTAGACACACTGATAATAATTATATGAAGACTTCTGCAAACATTTTTTTTTATTACAAATGTTCATCGAGATGATCTAGCCACGACAAAATTCATGACACGCTTGCGGCACCCCTAGGCACTGTCTGTGGCACCCAGTTTGAGAATCACTGCTCTTGACTATCAACTCTATACACTCCTATAAAAGAGCTTAGTTTCCTTTGTTTATCCTTCTGGGTTTTCGACGAAACTACCTCACTGTAAACAAGAGCAGGACATTACACTCTAGAGACTGTCGAAGCTTGTATTATTTCATCGTGTGAAAAAGTTCCAGTGTTAGATGTAGATTACTGGCTTACATTTTTATTCTTTGAAGCCTTTTGTCTATTTGTAAGTCATTACTGTGTGAATGCATAAAATATGATGTGGAATTAGCAATACAGCTGTCAAAAGGGACGATGGTGTTTCAAAAAAAAAAAGGAGCAAAAATATTTTCTACCATTTTTCCTGTCAGAAAAACTGTTCGCTGTTTTGCATAATTTCTGAAGGACATTTTAGCATACGGAACCTAATTACTGATTTTTTTTTTGTTTTACTCTCATTCCAATGTTATATTCATTAGCCGGGACTGACTATTTTCTTATATCTTGTCGATATTTTCTTTTTATATTCTTTTAGCGCTGTGTAAAAGAAAATTTTGTGCCGGCTTTGTCCGTCCATCCGCACTTTATCCGTCCGCCCTCAGATCTCAAAAACTACTGAAGCTGGAGGTCTGCAAATTGGTATGTTGATCACCCACCCTCCAATCATCAAACATACCAAATTACAGGCCTCTGGCCTCTGTAGTTTTTATTTTATTTAAACTTAAAGTTAGCCATAGTCGTGCTTCTGGCAACGATATAGGACATGCCATCACCCGGTCGTGGTTAAAGTTTCATGGTCCGAGGCTCATACAGCATAGACCACCAAATGATAGATCTATCTTCGGTGGCCTTGATTATACGCTGTACAGAAAACTCGACTGCGTCGAGAGGGTACACCCAGACATGAAATCAGTGAAAGTATTGATGCTGTGGGAGATTTTCTGTTTGAATTTGAAGTTAAAAAACGCTGCAACTTATTTTGACAGAATTTCATAATCAAGTTCTCACCATTTAGTACTGAATGTTTTCTCACCTTTTAGGGAAATATTTGAATGTTTTCTCGCCATTTAGGGAAATATTTGAATGTTTCCTCGCCATTTAGGGAAATATTTGAATGTTTCCTCGCCATTTAGGGAAATATTTTAATGTTTTCTCGTGATTTAGGGAAATATTTGAATCTTTTCTCGCCATTTGGGGAAATATTTGAATGAGTCTTTCAAACTAATTATGAGATATTTTGATTAGTTTACTTCATTATGGAAACATTTTATTTTTTCTAACCTGTTACGGAAATATCTTATTAAGTTTTTCTCTCTATTTATAAAAATATCTTAATCAGATCTCTTACCATTTATGGGAATATTGCAATACATTTTTCTCCTTACCATTTACGAAAATATCTTAATAAGCTCTTCTCCCCATTTACGGAAAAATTGGAATGAGTTTTACCCACATTTATGGAAATGTTTTAATGAGCATTTTAATATATTTTCCTTGCCATTTAGGGAACTTTATTCCGGAAATATATAATTATAAAGTATCTGATCCAAAACACAAATAAAACGATAAACTTACCGAAAAATATAATAATAATAATAATAATAATAATAATAATAATAATAATAATAATAATAATAATAATAATAATAATAATAATAATAATAATAATAATAATAATAATATTCTGAGAAATTCCATAGGATTTTATTGAACTCCGAAAACCAAAGTGTTTCCGTGTCCACATATTACGGGAGGCAAAACTCCTTTAATGTCCATGACTTCTCCTTTAAGAGAACTGAGACGGTCCCTTGGACGTGATATGAACCTTCAGTTAGAAAGACTTTCGCTCCGGGTGACTGCAGACAAAATCAACCGGTCGTCGGACTTTCAATACGATGTTTAATCAGTGGAGGTGGTTTGGGCAATAAAATGCCGATTTGGTTCGGGAACGGACCACGGAATTTTCTTACAAATTTTGGATTGTTTTAGCTAAAATGCGGGAAAAATATTAATAGACTTATTGGTTTTATGTATTATGTATATATATATATATATATATATATATATGTATATATATCCATAGTTATATAATAAATATATAATATTACCACACGCACATTAGTCTGTAAGGATGAAGTTGCTACCCCCTATACCCTTTTCCTTACCCAATCTGTCACTGCGTAGGCGTGGGCAGGAATCAAACCATATGTATATATATACATAGTTATATAAATATATAATATTACCACACGCACATTAGTCTTTAAGGATGAAGTTGCTACCCGCTATACCCTTTCCCTTACCCAATCTGTCATTGCGTGGGCGTGGGCAGGAATCGAACCATGTGAAAATCAATATTCCTTCCACTGAATGAATACAATAGTGCACCCCACAACGTTATATGCAATAAATCGAGAGAGGATTTACATTTATGATAATCGTGGATACAATAAAAGCCATTCATATTTCTCTCATATATATATAAAAGTTATATTTACTCTGTATGACAACTCTCATGATTTACTGAGAATAACGATACCGTTAGGAAAAATTTTATGTCCCATAAAGTAATAAATGTTCGTACATATATATATATTTTATATATATAATATATATATATATATAAACATATATATTATACATATTTTTATATATATGATTATATGTATATATGCACACACACATATATATATATATTATATACATATATATATATATATATATATATATACTGTATATATATATATATAAATATATATATATATATATATATACTGTATATATATATATATATATATATATATATATATATATATATATATATATATATATATATATATATATATATATATATATACTGTATATATGAGAGAGAGAGAAGTAATAGCAATGGGATTACGCTTTCTCCATAGTTCATTATAATTTCTGATCTAATTTGTCATAATTGAACATGCACTACAATGCATTAGTGCAAACCGGTTGTTTCAGTTTTACAGTCGCGTGAATTTTAATTAGTTTTAAAAATAGTGTATTTACCAGCTAACTGGTACTCATTTTTTTCTGTTGAAAAAAACCATCGACTTTTTTTTCCCTCACAATTATTGTGAAGAATGGAAAGCTTGGTACTAATTTTATTTTTTCTGTTGAAAACAAAAGATCGACCTTTTTGTCCTGACAATTATTATGAATAATGGAAAGCTTGGTACTCATTTTTTTTTGTTAAAAACAAAAGATCGACTTTTTTTTTACCTGACAATTATTATGAATAATGGAAAGCTTGGTACTCTTTTTATTTTTTTTAAAACAAACAATCGACTTTTTTTTACCTGACAATTATTATGAATAATGGAAGCTTGGTACTCATTTCTTTTTTTCTGATAAAAACAAAAGATCAACTTTTTTCCCGACAATCATTATGAAGAAATGGAAAGCTTGGTACTCATTTTTTTCTGTTGAAAAAAAAAAAACGATCGACTTTTTTCCTAACGATTATTATGAATAATGGAAAGCTTGGTACTCATTTTTTCTGATGAAAAAAAAAAAAATTGACTTTTTCCTGACGAATATTATGAAGAAAAAAAGCTTGGTACTAATTTTTTTCTATTGAAAACAAAAGATCGACTTTTTTCCATAACAATTATTATGAAGAATGGAAAGTTAGTACTCAATTTTTTTTAACCAAAAGATCGACATTTTTCACTGACCATTATTATGAAGAATGGAAAGCTTGGTACTCATTTTTTTTCTCTCGAAAACAAAAGATCGACTTTTTTTCCCCTGACAATTATTTATGAAGAATGGAAAGCTTGGTATTCATTTTTTCCTCTTGAAAACAAAATATCGACTTTTTTCCTGACAGTTATTATGAAGAATGGAAAGCTATCTGTAATTACCATTTTTTATTTTAGATTCCTTTAATTATTTCAACAATTGATTTAATTTTTAATGGATTTCTAAAACTATAAGAGCTTAGTGAGAAATTAGCATTCAAATGTGAAGATAAATCTCTGAATTTTTCGTATTAAGTGAGATTACATTATATTTTATGATATAATCATTGATAGTAAATTTTATACATTTAAGTCCAATACAGCGTACATTTTTTGGAAATATTATTATTATTATTATTATTATTATTATTATTATTATTATTATTATTATTATTATTATTATTATTAAAACTAAAGACAAGTGTGACTAAATAAGAGGTTATACTGAAGTCTTGGCAGATGGCAAACAATGCTAGTTATGATATATTAGCCAAATAAACATGATATGAAAATAATCTGATACAAGTTGCTGTTAGGGCATAAAATCTGGACAGTGAAAATGACTAAAATAAGATTTAGCAGCAAACAGTTTTGTTATTTAATGTATCGGTACAGTCGCTTTTTTTTATATAAGAATTTTGTTGACTGTTCAGTACACTGAAAAATAATTTACGGTTTTGAGATCTCTGAATTCAGGAAAGTTTAGCAATGAACATTCTTGTTATTGAATTTGTAACCGTAGTCTATTTTTCAATACAAATATGAATATTTGGTTGACAATTAATCATGATTTTCTCAATTCGATACTTTGAAATATATTCTATGTTTTTTTTTTATTTCTGAATGAAAAAAAAACGGAAGAAAGTGTGGGAGAAATTTCATTAAGGAATAACAACGATTATTCTCTACTCCTGAATATTTCACTAGACAAGCTTTTCCTACTACTCAAACAGTCTCATGAAATGCATGAAGGTTACATTTATGAAACACGAAACTAAGGGAAAGTGTCAGAATTTCTCTGTGGAATGAAATTTCTGAATTCTGTGGTCAAAATGATCTACACCACAGAAGTGTGGTATTCTGTTTTCAGTTCTAACGTCTCTTGAGGAAATACAGTTTCTATAACAACAACCTTTATATATATATATATATATATATTATATATATATATATATATATATATATATATATATATACACACACACATACATGGGCGTGTATACATGTGTACCTACCAGTGTCTCTGTATCATACTATTTTGCAATAAGTTTATATCTGGGTGCGTCACGTTCACAAGAGAACGTGACAGCAAAACTTGATAAGTTTTGCTGTTGAAAGTAGCTGTCCTGTGAATGCGGGAAAGATCAATATAGCGGTTAACTTTTCTAATCCTCCCAATCTATCCTCCGAGAGTATCCGGGCCGAGAGAGAGAGAGAGAGAGAGAGAGAGAGAGAGAGAGAGAGAGGAGAGAGAGAGAGAGAGAGAGAGAGAGAGAGAGAGAGAGACTCTCTGCTCTTTCATAACCTGAAAAAAGATGACATGGAAAGTTAAAGAAAAAAAAAAACCTTGCAAAGCATTTAATTTTGTGTACGTGTCTTAGTTGTGGGAGCAGTGATAACCATTTTTCCTAACTCGAACTCGGTTTCTTAGGAGTGGAAATATGGCGGACGGAAGAGCGCACATACCTCCACCGAGTTCTTTGATTTATATCAGCACCAACGACGTTTTGCAGCCTTTAATCTTCATACATCTTGGGAAAGGGTCTTACTTACTTATACATTCCAGGCTTGTACCAGAGGGATAGAGATTCTTAGAGATTCTTCTCCATCAGTTATTTGAATGAAATACATTTTTATTTTTCCGTGCATATTTTTTCTCCCTTTTTTTATTTGACGAGTATCCTGATATTTTCGGTTAAATTCAAATGTACCTACCAGAGGTATAATTTATTGTCCTTTGTTCCTTTGAATATATATATATATATATATATATATATATATATATATATATATATATATTATATATATATACTGTTGTATATATATATATATATATATATATATATATATATATATATATATATATAAATATATATATATATATATATATATATATATATATATATATATATATATAAATATATATATATATATATATATATATATATAATATATATATATATATTTATATATATATATTTAAATTTTTGTCTCATTGCATTTTCACGCTGCCTATTAATTTCCTTAGAATAAAATCATATTAAAATGACTTTTATTGATATTTAATTGAATTTATATAATATACAATATCCTAGTGCTGCTGATAAGAAGTATCTAAAGATTCTACACATTGTCTAGTTTGTATATGAATACCTACCTCTATTTTCCATTCATTGTTTTCTTTCTGGTTCCAAAATTATTTTCATCTCCCTTTCCACCTTTTCAATCAGTACTTCCCTCCCTTCTTCTTCTTCTTCTTCTTCTTCTTCTTCTTCTTCTTCTTCTTCTTCTTCTTCTTCTTCTTCTTCTTCTTCTTCTTAATGCTTCATTCCTTTGTTCACAAACATTTTTTTTTTTTATCTTACGTCCATTCTTCTTTCCCTCTTCCATTCTCTATCTCCATCATTTTCCAACCCGGGCCCCCTCCTTTGTCCCTCTCTCTCTCTCTCTCTCTCTCTCTCTCTCTCTCTCTCTCTCTCTCTCTCTCTCTCTCTCTCTCTCTCATACTCGGATATTGGCAGAGAAATCCGCTGAGGGATCGGCGGCCATTGCTCTTGGATGCAGAGTAAAGGTTTAGTGTGCGAATGTCGAATTTTGCCCTTGAAGCTGCCCTGTCATACGTTCCAGGTCCCCATTTTATGGGTTCACAGAGTCTGTATGTGTGATTGTGTCTGTGAGCGTTTGTTTTGTGTGTGTCTGTGTTTGTTTTGTCTGTGAGTTTGTTGCATTTACTTTGTATCCTGTTTGGAAGAGGCGACATGTGGTGGTTACCCTTACTGAATTTTCTCGACATTTGCATAAAGAAACCACATTTCATGGGTTCATAAAGTCTGTTCGTGTCTGTGTCTGTGTGGGTTTCTGTCTGTGAGGCTACTGCAAGAGCTTTACATTCTGCTTGTTGGAATTTCTTGGCATTTGTGTAATGAACCACATTTTACGGGTTCACAGAGTCTGTATATGTCTGTGTCTGTGGGTGTTTGTGCGTCTGTGCGCGTCTTGTCTGTGAGTCTGTTGGATTTACTTTACACACTGTTTGGAAGAGGTTATATGATGTTAATACTTTTATTGGATTTTTTTTTTTTTACATTTGAACATTGAACCACATTTCATGTGGTCTGTGTCTGTGCATGTGTCTGTGCAGGTGTCTGTGAGTGTCTGCCTTTATGTCTGTGTGTCTGCTACAAGGACTTTATGTCTGTTTACTGTAGTTTCTTTACGTTTGCATAATGAACCACATTTTATGGGTTCACAGACCGTATGTGTCTGTATCTGTGTCTGTGAGTGTTTGTTTGGGTGTCTGTGCGTTTTGTCTGTGAGTCTGCTGCACGTACAACATATTCTGTTTGAAACAGGTGACGTGGTGTTAATACTTTTATTTTATTGATTCACTGTTAAAATTAACTTTAATTTTAACAATGAATCACTTTTTATGGGTTCACAGACTGTATGTGTCTGTGTCTGTGAGTGTCTGTCTGTGTCTGTGAGTGTCTGTCTGTGTCTGTGAGTCTGCTGCAAGAACTTTAAGTTCTGTCCATCTCCAAGTACTTTATATTCTGTCTGGAAGAGGTGACGTGATGTAAGTACTTTTTTTTTTAGGATTTTTCTTATTTCTTACATTTGAATAACAAAACACATTTTATGGGTTCACAGACTCTGCGTCTGTGAGCATTTGGCGGTGTGTGTTTGGTGTCTGTGAGAAAGCTGCACGTATTTTATATTCTGCCTGAAGCAGGTGACGTGAGGTAAGTACTTTTATTGGATTTTCTCTACATTTGCATAATGAACCAGGGGTCAAATTGTTTTAAAACCTGCCTCCCAAAATTGTCGCTGCGTGCTGGAAAATATATACCAAGAAAACTTGTATGTTCCCACATTTGTGTGTGTAACAATATCAGTGGATATTAAAAGGAGAGAGAGAGAGAGAGAGAGAGAGAGGAGAGAGAGAGAGAGAGAGAGAGAGAGAGAGAGAGAGAGAGAGAGAGAGGTTATGATAACTAGGTAAAAAATTCTAGATAGATAATCAGTAGATAACTCATCATTCATAATTCCTGTGGGTGTAAGTTATTCCCAAAGCATAATGAATTCGATATCAAATGTTATTAACATAATATCTACGAATATATATATATATATATATATATATATATATATATATATATATATATATATATATATATATATATATATATATATTTTATATATAAAACCAGAGAAAGAAAAGCAACAAAATGAACAATCTTTTTCACCAACAGAAAAAGGTACCCATCTACCCCTCGCGCCATTTCCAAAATACAGGGCCGCTGGCTACAGTAGTTCCCTTATTTCAGAGTACAATTGCCCAGAGCAGCCCATTACCGCCGGCTGCTTGCCAATAAAAACCAGAGGTGACTTCGGGAGACTTTTTTTATTTTTTTTTTTTTGTCTTCTAAGTTCTGGGGAAAGCTTTTGCGCAGAAGAAACTCTTCGTTAAGACTTGAGCTTTTAAAAGGTAAATAAAATAGTAAGGTTGGTGATTCTTACGTTAAATAAAAATAGAGACGAGTCAATTAGGAGTTAGTGTGGTGTTTCCAGAATCTTGCATTTTATAAAGCAAAATCAGATGATTGATTTAATCTCATTTTTACTGATGCATCTAAACGATTTTATGTAGGCGTGAGGTGCAAGATCTACTGATGCCCTTTATGAGTCTATCACGGACTCTTGCTTGGTAAATGGGTCCTTAACTCATATATATATATATATATATATATATATATATATATATATATATATATATATATATATATATACTCATATATATATATATACATATATGCATATATACATATAATTTATATATATATATATATATATATATATATATATATATATATATATATATATGTATATATATATATATTTATATATATATATATATATATATATATATATATATATATATATATATAATGTAGATACATATATATGTGAATTTTAAAGATAATTATGAAGCAAGAGTCAGTGATAGACTTATAGAAGGCATCAACAATTCTTGCATATATATATATATATATATATATATATATATATATATATATATATATATATATATATATATATTCTGTACATATATACATATAAACATATATTCTAAATATTATGCCACAAATATCGCTGAATATCCAATTCACAATACCTCAAGAATAACTCACACCCAAGAGGAATTATAATTTGCAAGTGCTCCGGCACAAGCAGGATTCGAATCGCTGTTGCCTGGTTTAGAGCCAACGAGAGACAGTGATTCCGACCACTGTCTACCAGGCTCACAGTTACCAATTAACACCAACCTACAAACACAAAGCCATTGTCTCTGTAATA
>JANJGK010000003.1:75621650-75627313 GCA_039081455.1 Macrobrachium rosenbergii | reverse complement strand
ATATATATATATAATATATATATATATATATATATATATACAGAGAGAGAGAGAGAGAGAGATAAAACGAAGAAGAAGAAGAAGAAGAGAGGAGAGAGAGAGAGAGAGAGAGAGAGAGAGAGAGAGAGAGAGAGAGGAGAGAGAGAGAGAGAGAGAGAGAGAGCGCCTAAAGTTAAGAAGAAGTTCTACGCCTTAGAAATGAAAACAAACTATTTTTGTTTTTTCATCAATCGACTTCGAGAGAACTTGAGAGGAAACTTAGCTTCCCTGACACGGCTCGTGCTGCTTGGTCGAGGGAAAAAAGCAGAGAAACATTACTCATTCCTTTCTTGTAATGAGAAACATTACTCATTCTTTCTTGTAAGTGCCGTGGGAAACAAGTTGAGAGTTTAAGGGGTGAGATCATTTAGCTCTTTTTTCTGGTGTGTGTGTGTGTGTGTGTGTGTTGTGTGTGTGTGTGTGTGTGTGTGTGTGTGTGTGTGTGTGTGTGCAAGGCATAAAAGACTCCTCATAAGAACATATTTTTCTGCTTCTCGAGAAACCAAGACCATTTTAGTTCGAATCAATCTCAGTGATGACAAAGAGATATCATTTTGATAAATATTACCCATTTTCCGAGTTCCATAAATGCCCAAAACTTGGTTCCTAAATTACTAAGCGCCCACCCACCACACTACCCCCACAACCCCTATTACGTAATAAATGCCCCATAAATGTTTCTACTCATTCAACGAAATCATGTAGACTTCAAATATTTAACCAAAGGTTGAGGGATGATTTCCGATTGCTTTGCACCGCTATCGGAAATTAGTTATTGCAATTCTTCAATGTGAAATTTTCAAGATAATCTTTAATGTATATCATAAATTATTACTGAACCTTTGGAATATATATTCCTCGCGTTTAATGTATTGCAGTATATTGAAAGGTGTTGATTACTAGTAAATTTTAACACTTTTACGTGAAACAATAATGAGAAAAACGTCAGTCCCACGCTTGCATAAAACGAAGAGAATATAAAGTTTATGGGGATGATTGCTGTGTGCTCTGAATATGTAGATAATGGGAATAAGATAGAGAAATATTCAATTTGTAAAAAACTGCGAATAATAATAAACGGGAAAAAGAGCTAGAGAATATAAAGTTTATGGGGATGGGTTGCTGTGTGCTCTGAATATGTAAATAATGGAAATAAGATATAGAAATATCCCTTTCGAAAGAAAAACCTGCGAATAAAAATAAATAAACGGGGAAAAGAGATTTTAGATTTTGAGAAACATGGAGATAAACAAATCACCGATTATGCCAAAAGTAACTGAGAATAAGGAACCTAAAAAAAGAATCACCTGCATTAACGAATAAATTAGGTAAAACATAAATAAAAGAGATATATTCAAAACTCAGTCAATATGGAAGTAGCTTTGCATAGGGGGTTAAGATATTGCCTTCAATTATGGATTTTGCCGAGAGGACCCAACGTTAAATATTAGCCAGGGTCCCTGAATATTTCAGAAGCACTGCGAGCAACGGTAAAAGGCTTCCCTGAAGCCACGTTGGACGGATGATTATATATCAATGCTAAGGAAAGATATTTTATTAGTATTGGAACTGTATAAGTTTTGGCGACGGTCCGAGATAAGGCAGCAGGCATTACAGCAAAAGGATATTTGTTTTATGGTTCAATGAATATACTCTTATGATAATTCTTCGCGTCTGAAGAATCTCAGTTGTTGAATTTTTCTTTAATCTGACTCGAACGCAAACGAATAACTGACATAAAAAAAAAACTTGTATTAGGCATTTCTTTCAAGATATTGCTAACTGAACGAGGCAAAGTAATCTAAAGTCATTTATCTCTTACGTAATATTTAAAGGTTTCAGTTAATATTCCTCAAAGCATTACTTTTACATTATTTTATACAAGAAAAAAATCACGGAAAGAGTTCTCAGTGACGTACTTGAAGAGAAAACAATACCTGATCTTTTAAAAGTGAATTCTAAACTACCTTGTTTCTGTATTTTATAAATCTTTATATAAAGAATGTATTAAGCCATCTCCACAAAAATATCAATATATATCAAGGTAACAAAACCGAAGGTTTCAGATTATCTTACCTCATCCAGTTCCCGAGAGCTTCTGGGAAACATATAAACATTATTGTCTTTATACTTACTATCAACTTGCAGTTGGAGGTCAACAATCTCATCTTCAGAGCAAGGTATCAGTATTTCCGCATTATCGCTGTATTATGTACGAAGTACATTACCAGGTCCATTACAGAGAATTAATATTCTCGGAATATTATTCTGAGTATTTTTATTCTGCACTGGCGCTCTCCGGGATGATTCCCAACACTATGATTGTGTGTGTGTGTGTGTGTGTGTGTGTGTGTGTGTGGTGTTGATATTTCGTATTGCCTTATATATCATTTTTCGCATGATTGTTGCAATTTTTGCTATATTATTATTATTATTATTATTATTATTATTATTATTATTATTATTATTATTATTATTATTATTATTATTCGTGTGTGTGTGTGTGGGGTTTAGTATAAAGGCAGCCCTGAAAATTCAATACAAAAGTTCACAAATCAAGCGAAGATGCACTTCATTAACGCACTACACCAATTCACCTTGTGTTTTAATAATTTATCTATATTTTTATCTTTTTATTTATGAATTTAATTTTTTTTTTTTTTTTTGTCTTTCTAATAACTGATCTCTTCTTTCTGTATATCCAGTTGTCTTCTGAAAATTCTCTCAAATGAACACCAAATCCTTTAGAAGTTTAGATTCCAAGTCAATGGGCCCTGTTGGTTCAATATAATAATAATAATAATAATAATAATAATAATAATAATAATAATAATAATAATAATAATAATAATAATAATAATAATAATAATAATAATAATAATAATAATAATAATAATTATTATATAAATTACGTCATTTATCAGCAATTATACAGTCAGTTTCTGATTACTATTAATAGCTCTGTCTAGGTGATATATACATCTTGATCATTGGTCTATTTATTTTGCTGTGCTGATACAAGGGCATATAATTTTAATTTTCATTTTTGTTCATTTTTCATTGGTTGTCTAGAAAATTAAATCTATATTGTTGCTACTCACTTTATTATATGTATTTAGAATTATAGGTGCTGTCTGTCATACCATTTTCACGTTCTGTGATTCATTACTTATTGAAATGAGCACATCGGTGCTCTGAAAGAAAGTTAAGTATATCTTAGTTTAACTGAAAATACAGTGTACTCTCTCTCTCTCTCTCTCTCTCTCTCTCTCTCTCTCTCTCTCTCTCTCTCTCTCTCTCTCTCTCCGCACACACACACACAATATATATATATATATATATATATATATATATATATATATATATATATATATATATATATATATATATATATATATATATATATACTGTATATAGTGTGTATGAGTATCATTTCACATATATGTATTTTTGTTCATAATTTGTTTAATACTCTGTGTCGACGTGTTTAGCCAAATTAACTCAGTGATAAAGATTTTAAACAGCAGGCAGATAACGAAGGCAAAAAAAAACTTTGGTATATAGCAGATTAGAGAAAATGCTAGTTGTATTAATACTCCCTGTACTCGTTTCCATGTTAGATGAAAATACGTAATAAAAATTATGTACAGAATACTGAAAAACATATTTCAACATACCTAAAAGTAAATTTTTTGTCTTATGAGTACTATATCTGTTCTTCATGTTAAATGGAAAATACGTACGGCATCAAAATTAACTATTTGATGCAGATGAAATAAATAGAAAAAATGACTATTTGATATAGAACAAATAAATAAAATGTAACTTTTTGACATAAAAAAAATAAATAAAAAGTAATTTTTTGATACAGAAACAATTCATAGACAAATGACTATTTGATATACAAACAATAAAAAAATAAGAACTTTCTCGGCAAATACACGAAGGTCGTAGAGAAAATCTTCTTCCCGTTTCTGGGTATAAGTGCCCATAACACTGGCACAGCTATTTCCATCGATTTACAATCTATCGCATCGATGCCCGGTGGCATAGGATCTAACCCAACCTAACCTAACCTAACCCAACCTAATCCAATCAAACCTAACCTAATCAAACCTAACCTAACCAAACCTAACCTAACCTAACTAACCTAATCAAACCAAACCTAACCTAACCTAACCTAACTAACCTAACCTGACCTAACTAACCTACCTAACGTAACCTAACCTAACCCAAGCTAACCTAACCTAACCTAACCTAACCTACCTAACCCAACCTTGGGGTATGGCCAAAAAAAAAAAAAAAAAAAAAACGGGGATGGTGCAATACTAGCATACACCTCAGGAATTTGCTGCCCGGAGAATTTCTGAACAACTGCATTATGATTCTGTAGGGGGAAAAGGCCCTGACTCATTGCTTCGCTTATCATGCGAGCAAGGGGTCAGGGATAATAAGACCAAATTGATGGAGAGTGCAGCCATTTCGACTGGTACGTCGCGGGGATAAGGATGGATTAGCTAAGTAATAACTGAAGGGGGAAAGTCAAATCCTATCCTGAATTAATTGTCTATGGGCGCGCGTGAAGGATTCGCTCGCGAATCTGTGCGTGTGTGCGCGCGCGTGTTCAAGGACCTGTAAAGTAGTGGTTCTCAACATATAGGGTGCGGCCCCCTAGGGGGGGGACATCAACAATTTCCAAGGGGGCGCGAGAATAGGGAAAAATTAAAAATTCTCTAATTATATTCGTTTTTCTCTTACCAAGAGTGGTTAAGAAGCATTGTCAAGTATGTCACTAAAATTCACTCCCAAAAGAATTAAAACACCCTTTCTCTTTCTCTTTTTTTTATTTTCCTTTAAATCTGGGAGGGAATTTAACTCACAGATGCAAGAGGGTGGGGGGGTGGAGGGAAGGACCAACTCTTAGAGGATAGAACAACACTCATGGGCTTTATAATTTTATGGTAGTCGCTTTCAGCTTTATAAAAATACAGGTAAAGTCCAAATATTGCAATATAAATTCCCTTGAGATCTATTAAAGCATAACAAGCACTGAATGTACAATATGCGCGCGTAAGTGTATGAGTTATGAAATAAAACAGAAATACAAGACTATGTTCAGCTGATACAATATGGATATTGCACTGTAATGAATGTAACTATTAAGGCGAACGGGGGGAATTACAGATCGCGTAATGAAATGGGTTTGGGAACTTGCCGTGCCTGTCACTAGATGGCAGCACCTGTTATCTATCCAAGGACACGACACTTGCATCAAGTGAGAAGCCAATTGTACCTCCTTTGAATGCATAACTCTAGGTGTCATAACTTTCCTAGACCGCCAAACCACATACACGACAAATCATACTTGACAAATCATACATGACAAATCATACATGACAAATAATGCATGAAAAATCATACACGACAAATCATACGCGACAAATCATACGTGACAAATCATACGCGACAAATTATACGTGGCAAATCATATATACATGACAAATCATACATGATAAATCATACGTGACAAATCATACGTAATAAATCTTACGTGACATTGGCTTTATTTTGTTTAAGTCTTCTGTTGTTCTCTGGTATGTAGGCTATGTGTTCTTTTGAAGTGC
>JANJGK010000003.1:75601650-75619150 GCA_039081455.1 Macrobrachium rosenbergii | reverse complement strand
ATATATATATGTACATATATATATATATATATATATATATATATATATATATATATATATATATATATATATATATATGTACATATATATTACACAACTGTTCTGTGCACAACTAAAGTTAATGACAGGACCTCATTTAAACTAGATGGTATCTAGCGGAGATACTTATTCAGGAAAAGTTACAAGTTTTCAGGGATAACTGTGCTCATCGGCTATAACTTTTCCTGAATAGATATTCCCGCTAGATACCATACAGTTTAAATGCGGTCCTGTCATTAACATAAAAAAAAAAAAAAAAATATATATATATATATATATATATATATATATATATATATATATATATATATATATATATATATATATGTGCGTGTGTGTGTTTGTGTGCGCGTGTGTGGGTATAATGTAAGAATGGAATTGTTGTTGTGACCTACATAAAAGCAGACACTCATTAACGAGAAGTAACGCCAAAAGCCAATCTCCTTGCAAATTATTCCCTATAAAATAAAATATCATTGGAATAACATGAATATTTACTCTAACACAGAGGTAAAAGCAACGTTAATTTCGGAGAAATGTGAAAGTAGCGAGAGAAAGCACCCATAAAAGTAGCCAGAACGGCCGCAAAACACTGCCAACTATACTCATTGCTGCTGGAAGACAGGGAATCAAGGCTGCTATTCCCGGCTGGAGTGCGTTCCGTCTCTGAATACGAAATGTTTGGAAGCGTCCTTGGTGCGAAATGCTTCTTTCTTTGAATGAATGGATGGATGAATGAGTGGGTGAATGAATGAATGAATGAATGAATGAATGGATGGATGAATGAATGAATGAATGAATGAATGAATGAGTGGGTGGGTGGGTGAATGAATGAATGAATGAATGAATGAATGAATGAATGAATGAATGAATGGACGGATGAATGAATGAGTGAGTGGGTGGGTGGTTGGGTGAATGAATGAATGAATAAATGAATGAATTAATACATGAATGACAGGATGAATGAATGAATGAATGAATGAATGAATGAATGAATGAATGAATGAATGAATGAGTGGGTGGGTGAATGAATAAATGAATGAATGAATGAGAGAATGAATGAATGGATGAATGAATGAATGAATGAATGAATGAATGAATGAATGGAATGGAATGGAATGAGTGAGTGGGTGGGTGAGTGAATAAAATGAATGAATGATTAAATGAATGAGAGAATGATTGAGTGAATGAATGAATAACTGAATGAATGGATTGATGGATGGATGAATGAGTGAATGAATGAATGTGAGAATGAATAAATGAATGAATGCGAGAATGAATGAATAAATGAGTGAATGGATTGATGAATGAATGAATGAATGAATCCTTCTTCACTTAGATGGAAAAAGGAAAGAATTCATGAAGGAGAAGGAGAATCGTATAGTCTTCTTTTGGGATAAGCGAGGATATAGTGAATTAATGGTTCTTCATTTAAAACAGTGAATGAATGAATGGTTCTACATTTAGATGGAAAAAAGGAAGGAATGAATGCATTTTCATTCAGGAGAAAAGAAGGAAAGGCGAAGTTGTTTTTCCTTTGTGATAAACAAGTAAATATTAAAATATAGATTCTTCATTTAAAACAAGATGAAAAAAAGAGAATGAACGCATTTTTCACCTAAAAGAAAGAAGATAAAAAACAAGAGAACATGTCTTTTATTCGGGATATACAAGGAAAGAATGGAATAAATTTTCTTCATGTAGAAGGGTGAAGGAAAGAAAAATTTATTTGCACCTAAGGACATAAGAAAAAGGAAAAAAAAGTAATTTTTTCTGCTTGATGAAAGAAGAAATAATTATATACTGTATATATATATATATATATATATATATATATATATATATATATATATATATATATATATATATATATATATACAGTATATACTTAATGTATATACTCCAGAAGTTTCATCTATACTGGATTTACGTCCAAATTTAGCATTAAGCCTCATTAACCCTTTGCTAGCATAAGACCAGCCTAATGAAATACCTTGCCTAAGCTTCAGCCAGCGAGGTGAAAGTTAATTGGCCCATTTTACCTTCAGCCGCTGACATAAATTGGTAATCCAAATGTGGTGTGAGATTCCCGTAGATTTTACACCGCATGCCTTTAATATTTTTATTTTCGTTTTTATGGTATCACTAGCTAACCAAACTGGCGCTGCCCGGGAAAACTTTAAATGACAACCGACAAACTCTCTCACTCTTTCACACTTTCTCCTCCCTAACACCCCCTCTACTCTCTCTCTCTCTCTCCCTCTCACTTCCTCTCTCTCTCTCTAACAACCCCTCTACTCTCTCTCTCTCCCCAACTCTCCTTCACTCTTTCCCTCTTCCTCCTCCCTTACAGCCCTTATACTTTCTCTCTCTCTCTCTCTCTCTCTCTCTCTCTCTCTCTCTCTCTCTCTCTCTCTCTCTCTCTCTCTCTCTCCCTTTCCTGTTAAGAGAGTTGCTTAAACTACATTGCCCATCATTTTTGACATAAAATACTTCATGCCCTCTCACCCCCCCAATTCCCATCGGGGCTGAACCTGGACTTAAAGGAGATCGGGAGTGTCACTATTCATTACAGCGACCTAGAAAACTATGGATTAGGCATTAATATTTGTCGGTTTCGGTTATTTGTACATGTCACCCCATTCCTACCCCCAAACCCCTTTGCTGCCAGTGATGTCATACCCCCACAGTATTCTTTTCCAGATAGTAAGTCATATGTACACCGAAATGAGGTGTGATAAATTCGTAGAGTTTATTTAGTTACTAAGTCCAAGGGCAGAACCAACCCTGTTTCAGGGAAGCCCTTCCCATCCCCACCCCTTTTGGTGCCCTTTGGTGCTAGTGATGTCTTACCCCTACAGTATTCTTTTATAGATAGTAAGTCATATGTATACCAAGTTTGGCTGAAATTGCACAATGTGTTGCAGTTACACTGGAACATACATACACACACACTCATACATAGATACATCCAATTTTATATATATATAGATTTGCAATTGGGTTGGATAACTGTTGGTTTTACCTTGCTAATTCTATGTTAAAGGTATTCTTTACTGATGAAGTAAATTCTGTGTTCAAGCTTTCCTTTATTAGTCTGGTAAAAGAGGAGATTAATTAACTTTGCCGCAAAATTACTTTATATCTTTACTCGCCCACCCCTCATGGGGCCTATGACAAACATGGCTGGACATTCTGCCCAGCAGACTTAATTTTGTTCTGGGTCCATTATCTCGGGATTAGATGAGATAGCTTCATTTCGGGGGCATCCTGCAAGGTTCTTGCCAACATACGATGATTGATGTGAACACTGTTTTTTTTTTTTTATTATATACCGGCAGACAGCTCGCATATATACATGTGCGTGTGTGTATAAGTAATCGTATGTGTATATATATATACATATCCTTGAGCTGGTATAGATTACTTTTAGAAAGCGTTAGTAACATATAAAAACACATAAGCGCCATTATTCCCATATGCATATTTACACATTCATACATGTACACACACACACATATATATAATACACACACACACACACATATATATATATATATATATATATATATATATATATATATATATATATATACACAGTATATATATATATATATATATATATATATGTATGTATATATATAATTTATATATATCTAATATGTATTTGTGTGCATGAATGAATGTGTAAATAAGTATATGGGAATAATATCGCTCACGTATTTTTATATGTTACTGAAGCTTTCTAAAAGTAATCTATACCAGTTCAAGGGTAGGTCAACTTCTCTGCATTTATGAAAACATCTCGAGTTTCTTTTCGACACAGAACCTGTCTGGGAGAATCATGCTCCGAGTCTCGTGTTCCCGTGAATGCACTTCATTACCGAGTTTCCTTTTGAGCGAAAATTCTCTCGCTGATGTTATTCTCTTTGTTATTTTACCCTTCACCTTCTTTCTCGAAGCCTTCCTTCCTCGTTATTCTTGCTACTCATTCTTTTTAGTTTTCTGAAAAGAAAACTATTGTGCCGGCTTTGTCTGTCCGTCCGTACTTTTTCTGTCCGCCCTCAGATCTTAAAAACTACTGAGGGTAGAGGGCTGCAAATTGATATGTTGATCATCCACCCTCCAATCATCAAACGTAGCAAATTGCAGCCCCCTATCCTCACTAGTTTTTATTTTATTTAAGGTTAAATTTGGTCATAGTCGCGCATCTGGCAACGATATAGGATATGCCACCACCGGGCAGTGGTTAATTTTAATAGGCCACGGCTTATACAGCATTATACTTAGACCACCGAAACATAGATCTATTTTCGGTGGCCTTGATTATACGCTGTACAGAAAACTCTATTGCGCCGAAGAAACTTCAGCGCATTTTTTACTTGTTATTTTTTTTCCCCCTTTTCCAAACAAGTTTCTACTTTTCTTCAGAGGCAGTCATCGCGAAATATATTTCATTAACTGCGTTGAAGTATTATTATTCATCCCGCTACAAAATCATTCTGCTTGTTAATATATGTTTCTAAATATTTAATATTTGCCCGTGCTGTATCACTCTCTATCGAAGAGGAAATTTTTGTCAAGTATTGGATGACAGAGTGTTAGTCAAACGTTCGTTAATGATAAGTACCTGTCAAATCAGGTTTAGTTAACCAAAACTGCTTCGGAATTTGGGGTCATGTCGAGATTAGCGAACCCAACATCTATCGCCATGTCACGAACAGCGAACCCAATGATCCCCGTGTAAAGAATGGCCAACCCTTTCCGGTCCGAACTCCGATTCCACATGAGGGCTAGTACTGAACACGGCGAAGCAGTGGTTCATCTACAGTTTCGCCCTATTTAGTACTAGCCCCTGGGGGGTCAAATGTATTTCGCCTTGTTTAGTACTAGCCCTGGGGGATCAAAAGTCTGGTACCGAAGTGTTCATGTCTAGAACAGCGAACCCGATTATTCCCATGTAAAGAATAACGCAAGCAATAATCTTCTGGTAAAGAATAGCGAACCCAACAATCTTCTTGCCAAGAATAGCGAACCCAATAATCTTCTTATAAAGAAGAGCGAACCCAATAACCTTCTTATAAAGAATAGCGAACCCAATAATCTTCTTGTCAAGAGTAGCGAACCCAATAATCTTGTCAAGAATAGCGAACCCAATAACCTTCTTGTCAAGAACACCGAACCCAATAATTTTCTTCTCAAGAATAGCGAACCCAATAATCTTCTCATAAAGAATAGCGAACCCAATAATCTTCTTGTGAAGAACAGCGAACCCAATAATCTTCTTATAAAGAATAGCGAACCCAATAATCTTCTTGTAAAGAATATCGAACCCAATAATCTTCTTGTAAAGAATAGCGAACCCTATACTCATCTTGTCAAGAATACCGAACCCAATAATCTTCTTGTCAAGAACAGCGAACCCAATAACCTTCTTGTCAAGAACAGCGATCCCAATAATCTTCTTGTCAAGAACAGCGAACCCAATAACCTTCTCATCAAGAATAGCGAACCCAATAATCTTCTTGCTAAGAATAGCGAACCCAATAATCTTCTTGTAAAGATTAGCGAATACTGCTGCGAGTGAATTCGCCAATCTTGACATGGTCCAAAATTTGTTTTTTAACAAAAATCGTCTGTTAACTTGGATTATTATCACCCCGTATTTCAGAAACAAAATAACGACCTATGGCACAAACTACACAAAGAAAAGAGTATATAATATAGCAACCCAATATAAGGAAAATAAACGAATTATTGCATCTCTCTCTCTACTCAGTCATAAGCCTCCTACATCATATCGTCATGTCCGCTTTACGTAAAGCAAAAAAAAAAAAAAAAATAAAATAAAAAAAAAAGAACTCAGGACAACACTACTGTTCACCTTTGTTTATCCTTCTTTTAAGAAAGCGCTTTTGTTTACTTTCCTTTCCGGGGAAGAGAAGAAATAAAGGCGGCGGCTTTTGTGTGCGAATGAATCTTTTATTGTGCGCTTGTGATTATGTTGCCTCCGGTCTAATTTCTTTAAGGTTCCAGTGAGTCAGGAGGTGGAAGAGCTCTCTGTTACACGTGTACGCCCTTTTTATTGGGTGCGCCTGTGTTACAGGTGTGTCGGTCGTCTCACGTGTGCGTGCAGGTGTTGCTTTCTTGCGCACGTGTGGTCGTAAGGAAGTTTGGGATGTGGGCAGTTCTTGGTTTGTACGAAATTTCGTTTAATACGTACGTGTGTATATACAGTATATATATATATATATATATATATATATATATATATATATATATATATATATATATATATATATATATTATATACACACACACACACACATATATATATATATATATATATATATATATATATATATATATATATATATCTATATATATATATATATATATATATATATATATATATATATATATATATATATATATATATATATATATATATATGAGAGAGAGAGAGAGAGAGAGAGAGAGATTATCTGAACGACATCTATCCCTTTGGAGTAAAACTTGAAGTGCAACATTAGTTTTTAAACGCAAGCAGTAGAATTTTATTAACTGAAAACGAAATTTAAATATCTGAAAAATGCTCCAAACTTCCATAAGCTAAGTTGATGAAACGCAGAAACAAATAAATGTAATGAAAACACAATACTTGAAGAGGCTTTAGCACTCAGCCAATATGACACCAACGAGAATATTCAAGATTAATTTACAGCCAAGAAAAGTAAAAAAAATAAAAAATAAAATAATAGTACGTAATTTCCTTTAATTATCTGATGCTTAAAGCATGGAACATATTAAACAATACATTTTTTATTATCTCATGAATAGTGAGTGATTAGTCTTGCTCTCTTGCAATATTACGATAAAATATGTGATTAGCTGAGTAATATACAGTTATTTTTAATATGCTACGTAGGAATAATACAAGTGAAAATACCTTAGGGAAAATCGTTATGACGAGATACAGGCATTATTCCCCGTAGGAACGGTAGTGCCGTCAGTGCACCTCATGCGGTGCACTGTAGGCATTACTTCAGGTTCTTTGCAGCGTGCCTTCCTTAGGCCCCTAGCTGCAACCTCCTTCGTTCCTTTTACTGTACCTCTGTTCATAATCCCTTTCTTCCTTATTGCTATCCACCCTCTCCTAACAATTGTTTCACAGTGCAACTGCGAGGCCTTTCAAACCTTTCTACTCTCAATTTCCCTTCCAGCGCTGAATGACCACATAGGTCCCAATGGTTGGCCTTTGGCCTAAATTCTGTATTCCAAGCCAATTCCAATACAAGCATTATTCTTTAGACGAATGAATAACGTAGATGAATGTATTTCATCTGAAGCACCAGGACGATATACTACGAGGGTTCTGAAAATTTGTCGCTCCTCATCATTCTATTATCGAATTAGTTTATCATTGGCAGGTTCCCAGCAGCTGCTATGCACGGATGATGCATGTGCAACTGCCTTTGAAAATCGTTCTAAATATGTTCCAGAACTGGAAGTAATGTTCTTCGTTAACGTCATAATGTACTGTGTACTCTTTTTAGTTTTCTGTAAAAGGAAACTATTGTGCCGGTTTTGTCTGTCCGTCCGCACTTTCTCTGTCCAACTTTTCTGTCCGCACTTTTTCTGTCAAAACTTTTTCTGTCCGCCCTCAGGTCTTAAAAACTGCTGAGCCTAGAGGGCTGCAAATTGGTATGTTGATCATCCACCCTCCAGTCATCAAACATACCAAATTGCAGCCTTCTTGCCTCAGTAGTTTTTAATTAATTTCAGGATAAAGTTGACCATAATCGTGTTTCTGGCAACGATATAGGATAGGCCACCAGCACGTTGTGATTAGAAAGTTTCATGGGTCGCGGCTCATACAGCACTATACCGAGACCACCGAAAGATAGATCTATTTTCGGTGGCCTTGCTTATACGCTGTAGCGGCTGTACAGAACACTCGATCGCGCCGAAGAAACTTCGGCGCATTTTTTACCTGTTTATTTTGATTTTGAAAAGTTGTAGCAAGTCCACCAGGCAAGTTATACAACTTCCCTGGCTATTTTTTCCTCGATACATTATAAGCTTCACAACAATAATTCACCTTTGACATGGTCAATATCCTCTGATTAACGACCTCATGGTTAAATATATAAATTTTTCAATATATTCTCGTTCATTTTCGAATTTTTCCTCGTTGGCGAGTAAATTGAAATCTATACTTTAGGCGGAATATTTATTTCGATTTATAACCCAAACTCGGAATCAGCGCGGCGATTCGTCATGTCCTCGACATAGTCATACGTATATATATTTTCCCATGCTTTAATCTATTGTTTATTGTATTGCCACGCCGTGATGTAAAATGCAGAGTATATATCGTTATCAGTGTATGGATGACGAATGCCCAGATTTATTAAGATAAAAATTCTACTCTTGTTTCATACTGCGAAGCGCAAAATGCCAGCCATTTGTTTTCCATGGGGATATAAATATTAAAAATAGCTTTTTGTTTCTATTCTGTCTCTCCTGCGTTTATATGGTACCACTGCTGAATGTTGTGGGCTCCAGAGAAAATAGATATTGACACAATAACCCCGTTTACCAGAACGATTCGCGATGCATGCAGTGTTTGCATGACGTGATAAGGGCACACTAATATGATACTGTGACGAACACTGCAATACCAATTTTTAAAAAATAATATTTGATCAAATTCTGTATCTGTTCCTTATCTACAATTTAAACCCTGTAACTACAATGACACTGACCTTCTCGGCTGGCTGCATTATCTCGAAGCTCTAGCAAAACTACAATGACACTGACTTCCTGGACAACGTGCATTGTATTCTGGCTCTAGTTGAATTGAATACAGAATTTAGAAATCTAACTCTGTATTTTTTCATTATCTACGATGTAAACTCGGCGACTACAATGACACTGACTTCCTGGACAACGTGCATTGTATTCAGGCTCTAGTTGAATTGAATACAGAATTTAGAAATCTAACTCTGTATTTTTTCATTATCTACGATGTAAACTCCGCGACTACAATGACACTGACTTCCTGGACAACGTGCATTGTATTCAGCCTCTAGTTGAATTGAATACAGAATTTAGGCCAAAGGCCAAGCACTGGGACCTATGAAGTCATTCAGCGCTGAAACGGAAATTTACATTAAAAGGTCTGAAAGGTGTAACAGGAGGAAAATCTCAAAGCAGTTGCACTATGAATCAATTTTTGGGAGAGGGTGGAAATTAAGGTGGAAGAGAGCGAATATGAAAGGAGGTACGGTAAAAGGAACAAAATGGGTTGCAGCTAGGAGCCGAAGGCACATTGCAAAGAACCTTAAGTAATGCCTACAGTGCACCGCATGCGGTGCACTGACGACACTACCCCGCTACGGAGTCCAGGCTCTAGTGCAAAAAATTTTGTCTGGCATAAACTCCGGTAACAAGGACATTGTATTTTGTGTCTTTAAATGCTTTGATATATTTAATGATAATGAGAATATTTCGTGAAAGACTCTCTTCATTAGGTGGCATATTATGTTATACACAGATTTATTATACAAACATTACCCTTTTCTTGCGTAAACTCAGCGATCAAGGACAGTGTATTTTTACCCTGATTATTGTGATATATCGTACGATAATAAGCATGATTTTGAAGAAAAGTTCTCTTCAGGTTGTATATTATATTATACATAAATATATTCTACATACATACAACGATAAAACGAGTTACATCAACGCCTCAGAACACATTCACGAAAAACGTAAACAAATATTTTACGAGGCCTGCGAGTAAGTAATTTATGTCTTCAACCAGATTCCTCGTCATAATTACAAGAGGCACATCATAAAACTCATTTGCATTACTTTCTATTTATGTGACACATCACCCGATGAGCGTTCGTAACGTTCGGGAATTTCTATATAAATTTTCCAATATTTTCTCCCAATAATTTTTTTTTTAATTCGCTTTTCCTCGTTGGGTTAATAAATCGGAATTTACGAGTTTTGGGGGAATATTTCCGTCGTTCGATGACCCGAATATGGAATTATACAGCGAACATTCGTCACGTCTTCCACTAATCTTTTTCTCCTCCAGTATTTTTCAACTTTCTGCCCAACACGCGACGCAAAACGGTCTATTCGCATCGGTGGATGGATGATGAATGGGCTGATTTATTTAGATATTTCTATTCTGGTTTTATTTTACGTAATATGCAGTTTGAAATTGCGTGGGGATGATTTATGTTTTCTGGAGCTGAGGAAAAAAAATTGAATGGGAAGCTTGGGAAGGGGGTGGGGTAACTGGAAGGAAACCCGAGGTCAAAGAGTGAATGGGAAGCCGGGGGGGGGGGGGGGGCGTGTGTGATTGGAAGGAAAACCGAGGTCAAAGATTGAATGGGAAGCGGGAGGGGGGGGGGGCGGTGACTGGAAGGTGAACAGGTCAAAGATTGAATGGGAAGCTGGGAGGGTGTTACTGGAAGGAAAACTGAGGTCAGTGGCTGGAAGGGTAACCCAAGGGTTTTCAAACTATGCAAGGCTAATTCAAATTTTTCTGGAGCTAAGATCCATTACAGACAAGTAAAAAGTGCGCCGAAGTTTCTTCAGCGCAGTCGAGCTTTCTGTGTATTGTATAATAAAGGCCACCGAAAATAGATCTATCTTTCGGTGGTCTCGGTATAATGCTGTATGAGCCACGGCCCATCAAACTTTAGCAACGGGCCGGTGGTGGCCTGGCACATGTCGTTGCCAGATGCACGATTTGGCTAACTTTAACCTTAAATAACATAAAAACTACTAAGGCTAGAGGGCTGCAATTTGGTATGTTTGATGATTGGAGGGTGGATGATCAACATACCATACTGCAGCCCTCTAGCCTCAGTAGTTTTTAAGATCTGAGGGCGGACAGAAAAAGTGCGGACAGAAAAAAAGTGCGGGCGGACTTACAAAGCCGGCACAATGGTTTTCTTTTCAGAAAACTAAAAAAAGGAGCTACAACGCAGGAATTTGACTATCTTAGGGCTTTTAACTGCAGGAGGAAAATTTATTTTTCCTGGATTCATTCAATCCATTATGGAAAGGACAGCTACAGTGGAGGTCTTCTCTACCTCAGGGGCTTTTTAAACAGCACCGGGGTAATCCACTTTCCCTGGGTTTAAGATCCATCATGGAAAAGAGCTACAAGGCAGGTATTTGGCTACCTCAGAGGTTCTTGCAAACGGCTGATTATTATCCCCTTAAGCCTTAGGTGGTTCTCCTTTAGTTCTTCCTTAATCTTTTCCAGAAATTAGCTTCCACTTTTAACAGAATCCATCTTTCATACTTGGTCAAAATATTTCATAGAGTACTTGCTGCGCCCCTTGTAAGCACTGGTCAAAAAATACAACAATTTAACATATTTGTGGAAGGCAGTACAGGCCCTTTATACTTTAGTAAATGACTTCTAATTCAATATTTGTTTATTGTCAAAAAATATCAAGGTTGTGGATATAATATGTGATGATTTTTCGTATCAGTAATTGCGTTTAAATAACAGAGAAACCCTTTCTCGATCAGAACAGGAAGCGGAGCAATACTATTCGAAAAATTTCACTAATTGGCATTGAAATAATTTGAAAAATGGAAGAATTATAAGACAGTAATATACATTGGAAATAAAAGTTAGATTTCGGTATTAAGAAAAGGATTTCATTATAACTAAAAAAAATAATAAAAAAAGAAGACTATATAGACCGAAATGCGACAAAAAATTTATAAAAAAGAAAATAGTTTTACACATAAAACTAAAATCTCGAAATAGCCTAATTCGACAAGTACTAAAAAGATAGTGAACATACTTCCGATAAGAATCCCTTCGATACGCAAACAGCAATCAAATGCATTGTACCTTCATATCTGAGCAACTCTCTCTCTCTCTCTCTCTCTCTCTCTCTCTCTCTCTCTCTCTCTCTCTCTCTCTCTCTCTCTCTCTCTCATTACCACTCTCCAAAGAGGCTGAGTCTCTCTCTCTCTCTCTCTCTTTGCCATTATCACTCTCCAAACAGGTTAAGTCTCTCTCTCTCTCTCTCTTTCTCTCTCTCTCTCTCTCTCTCTCTCTTCTCTCTCTCTGCCATTAATACTCCCCATACAAGATAAATCCTCCCCCCCCTTCTCTCTCTCTCTTTGTCATTACCACTTTCCAAAGAGGTTAAGTCTCTCTCTCTCTCTCTCTCTCTCTCTCTCTCTCTCTCTCTCTTCTCTCTCTCTCTCTCTCTCTCTCTCTCTCTCTTTTGAGAAATCCCAAACGATCCCAAACTGGTAAAAAAAAAAATACTCCCACCAGTTTTATTGATCGTAAAATCTGTGGCACCAAAAAAAAAAAAAACGAGATTATCGCCGTGTTGTGTACTACTGAATCCTCAAATGCAAACAAAAGCCATCTCGCAAACAAGGGGGATGTACGAACTTGGCGAATTTTTGCCGGATTTCCTGGTCTGTGCCGAATACACGGAATCCGGGAAACAGTATTAATCTTTTTTTATAATCTTTGGATTAGTTGAATTCTAATACAGAATTCAGTTCAGTGCGCTCTCACGCACAGTATATGTATATATATATCTATTATATATATATATATATATAATATATATATATATTATAATATATAATATATTATATATATATATATTATATATATATATATATATATATGTGTGTGTGTGTGTGTGTGTGTGTATATATATACACACATATATTCACACACGCACACACACACACATATGTATTGTATATATATATATATATATATATATATATACGAGTATATATATATATATATATATATATATAGTATATATATATATATATAAACATTTGTGTATTTGCTCAAGCAAATGTGTATACATGTATTTATGTATTTATAAAAGACAGGAATTATATTCCCAATACAAAAAGCACGTTAGTACAAAAACAATAACCACGCATATCTATCAACATAGTAGATTAATACAAATTATTTTAGGTTTAGGATATCTACTTGATGTTAAATACAACACGGTTTAGGATACCCACTTTGATGTTAAATCCACTACATAAAATTCAATGGTAATCGCCGATACCTGCTATATAAATACACTCGATCTTCTCTGTTAGATATCAGTCAGAATGCTGAGATCTCATTATATGAAATAAAAAAAAACGTTGCACTGATTGGCTTGCGTTTGCCAAGCGTTGTATTATCTTGTAGTGCGGGTAATGTGATAATGTTTGCAGGCATTTCTACAGAGGAGCGTGTAGGCACCTATTTTACATATACGTACTTGCAGACTCATACTCTCTCTCTCTCTCTCTCTCTCTACTCTCTCTCTCTCATCTCTCTCTCTCTCTCTCTCTCTCCTCTCATCTCTCTCTCTCTCTCTCAAGTGACTACTTTGATAAAAATCATTATTATTTTTAGAGGATTTATATATATGTATGAATGCAAAATGCTCTCTCTCTCTCTCTCTCTTCTCTCTCTCTCTCTCTCTCTCTCTCTCTCTCTCTCTCTCTCTCTCTCTCTCTCTCTCTCATGCAACTACCTTTGATCAATAACAGTATTATTTTTAGAGAATTTATATATAAGTATGGATGCAAAATGCTCTCTCTCTCTCTCTCTTCTCTCTCTCTCTCTCTCTCTCTCTCTCTTCTCTCTCTCTCTCTCTCTCTCTCTCATGTAACTACTTTGATCAAAATTATTATTATTATTACAGAATTTATATATATATGGATGGATGCAAAATGCGCTGTCTCTCTCTCTCTGATTTTGTTTTGAGGCAGTTTTAACAGAGTAGCATGGAAGCATATCACGCAATATTACCTGTAAACTAATATTCTCTCTCTCTCTCTCTCTCTCTCTCTTCTCTCTCTCTTCTCTCTCTCTTCTCTCTCTCTCTCTCTCTCTCTCTCTCTCTCTCAGTGTGTCCATCAGTGGGTGATTATGCGCATTACGATTACCCAGCCAGCTTCCATTCAAAGTGTTGTCATTTCACAAAATAAAGTAAGTCTTTGATGTACGAGTTTCTCGCGTCAGAACGGGGACCATGATAAATTAAGCAAGGAGGTGCAGGTCAAAATGCAAGGAGGTGCAGGTCAAAATAAATTAAGCAAGGAGGTGCATGTCAAAATAAACTAAGCAAGGAGGTACAAGAGGTACAAGCCAAAATAAACTAAGCAAGGAGGTGCATGTCAAAATAAACTAAGCAAGGAGGTACAAGAGGTGCAAGTCAAAATAAACTAAGCAAGGAGTTGCAAGTCAAAATAAACTAAGCAAGGAGTTGCAAGTCAAAATAAACTAAGCAAGGAGGTGCAAGTCAAAATAAACAAAGCAAGGAGGTGCAGGACAAAATAAACAAGTGTCAGTAAAGAAACACTGGTTCTGAATAAAAGGAAAACGAACGAATGATAATAATGATAATCTTTCATCCATAAATGTGCAAATGACTTTGAAAATGCAGTTCAATGTTAACAGGAACTGTTGCCCTTCAGACACATTCAAGTAATAATGTTCCAGTCATGCATTTTACTGATATATCGTCCAGGAACGGGAATGGTAATTGTTGAGCAGGAAGCGTTCTGTAACTTTAGGTCGGCTCTGCCATCTAATCCTTATGGAATTAATCTCAAATAGACGATGCTAATAGTTGAACAATTTCAAGCCTTGTTTTATTTTATTTTATTTTATTTTTATTTATTTTTTATTCTAGTTTTTTTTTTTTAGGAAAAATGCATAGTTTTCTAACCCGTATTTTGCCGAAGCATCAATTTCTAATATTTACATCAAATAATTTAAGTACCCCCATAATATGACATTTTTTTCTAATTAATATCCAAGACAGCGAGCTCTATGTTATATTCACATTGTATTATGGGGGCATTTAAATTATTTTATGTAAATATTAGAAACAGATGCTTCGGCAAAATACGGGTTAGAAAACTACGCATTTTTCCTAAAAAAATAGAATAAAAAATTAATAAAAATACAATAAAATAAAAAATAAAAAATAATATAAAATAAAAAAAATATACAAAAATTTCAATATTATGGTTCACTAATCTTCATGTGCTATATGCAATAGAGTTTCCTTTCTGTCATGAAGTCGGGATGCCCAAGAGAATATAACTATGACCCAAGAAATTTAATTCTACAACATAAAAATAATAGGAGGAAAAAATTAAAAGAGAAAGTAGGCATTCGTTCCTAGTCAACGTAAGACATAGTTACATAACACCATGTAACTGAGAAAAAGGTACAAAAAACGAACATGCGAATTCCCTATGTGCATTTGCACGCTGTCGACTCCATAGTCAACAAAAGATAGCAATTCATAATTGTTTTTTTCCGTTCGGCTTTACGAAAACTGTTTTTTTTTTTTTTACTTTATCTTGTGAAAAGTAAATTGAATTCACAATAAATTGAAATCCATAGGGATGCAAACTGTGAACGCATTCTATTGCAACTTTCTCTGTACTCCATACCGCTTTCAATTTCAAATTATTATTTCTAGCGCGGGGTTGGAAAAAGTGGAATTAAGGACTGTGAGACATCGTACCATAATTTCTGCTTGAAAAAAAAAAAAAAAAATTAAATTTACTGGTATTCATAAAACTTCTGAGTTCGCGATGTCCAAAATTCTGAGCTTGAAGATTATACACAAGCCTTGAGTTAGAAATTGCTGAAAGATGATTTGAATAGTAAGAAGTTTGACAATACTGTGGGGTCGTCAAAATAATGGCATTACTCAGTGCACAACAGGTTAAATATAACCAAACCTTCATGTTATCAATTACGTATAAGCTGTGGCTATTATGATGGATATCAGATGATGCTCATTACTTAATTTTCAGTTTTTTTGTAAAAGTAAACTATTGTGCCGGCTTTGTCTGCCCGTCCGAACTTTTTCTGTCCGCCCTCACATCTTAAAAATTACTGAGGCTAGAGGGCTGCAAATTGGTATGTTGATCATCCACCCTCCAATCATCTAACATACCAAATTGCAGCCCTCTAGCCTCAGTAGTTTTTATTTTATTTAAGGTTAAAGTTAGTCATAATCGTGCTCCTGGCAACGATATAGGATAGGCCACCACAGGGCGATGGTTAAAGTTTCATGGGCCGTAGCTCATATAGCATTATACCGAGATTACCGAAAACAGATCTATTTTCGGGGGCCTCGATTATACGCTGTAGCGGCTGTACAGAAAACTCGATTGCGCCGATGAAACGTCGGCGCATTTTTTACTTGTCTAATTGTTTGTCTGAAATTTATTTGTTTATTAGTCGTTTCAGTCTTTCACTAATTATCCAGAAATATGATTTGGGGTATAAAGAGAGGGGGAAATTTATAAAATCTAAATGAATTATTTTTAAAGTGAAAATTATATATATAGAACTCTTATATACCACGAAAAACTTTATTCATAGCTCCATGAAGGATTATTTCATTTCACATGAATTATTTACTTGAGGTTCTCCTTGGTTTCAACATGATAAACATTTGATTCTTTACTTTCCCTTAATGCTCTTCCAATAACCGATTGTGTTTATTTTGTCATTTCAATGTACAAGTGTTTTTAGCAAAACCACAAAAATCTTTTTTTTAATCCTACCATACCTAACTGTATTTCAAAAGTACGACTGAATAGTTGTATTTTGATTCTTATTAGACCACAAATTACCTTTTTGTCTGACATTATGAATATAGAGTAATGTTAATAAATTAATCGATATTCTTAATAACAGAAGAAGAAGAAGAAGAAGAAGAAGAAGAAGAAGAAGAAGAAATAAGAAAATAAGAAATCTATTATGCATTTTGAAGAGAAATTTTGTGCATATATTTTTTTTTCATCCAGGAAAGGGAATTAATCATTCTTCATCTTTCCAACTTCCAAGCAACAAGATTACCTTAAGCCAACTCTCTTTACGAGGAATAATGAGAGAGAGAGAGAGAGAGAGAGAGAGAGAGAGAGAGAGAGAGAGAGAGAGAGAGAGAGAGAGAGAGAGAGAGAGAGGTCATGGAGTATGAAAAGAGCGTAACCAGGTCAGCCAACCATTCTGGAACTGTAAAACAGACATTCTGTAAAATCTAGAGAGAAGTTTTTTGCTCTAACTACGAGAGAAATCCCCCTAGGACTTCCAGGGATATGTGAGAGATCTCAAAAGCCTTCGAAAATCGTATTTGAAGGAATCCTCAGAGCCTGACGTGACTTGTTAATAAACTGTTCCCTAAATAATTCGAGAACGAAAAGGAACATAAATGCGCAGATGTGGATCCACGTATACACATGCCCATACAATGTACATTGTATATATATGACTGTATATGTCCCCATGCACTGTATATGCGTGCATGTATACACGTTCTTTGCAATGTATGACTGTGAATGTATACACGTCCTCATACGTTGGTCCATACATTGTATACGTATGACAGGAAAC